>JADDOH010006984.1:0-162454 GCA_016648135.1 Agrypnia vestita | reverse complement strand
TTACATATGAAATTGGCGTTTTGCCGTACTGGCAAATTTGATCTCAAATATCTTCTCTTTGGTTAGGAATCCAAATCCAAATTTATACAGCTATTTACTCATGTATTTGTGTTTTGAAAATTATAATTCATTTGTTTTTTTCTCAATTGTTTTTTTCTTTGCGTCACTCAGTTTACAAAATGAAAAACTTGAAATATCGCGTTATTTACGAGTACGAGTTCCACCGTGGCACCAGTGCTGCAGAAACGGCTCGAAGGATTAATGATGTGTATGGCGACGGTGCCGCAAAAGAAAAAACAGTGCGTTTTTGGTTCCAACGTTTTCGTTCTGGAAATTTCGACCTGCAGAACAAGCCCAGTGGACGGCCGGAGACCAAAGTTGATAATGAAGAATTGAAGGCTATTGTGGAAGCGGATCCATCGCAAACCACATCAGAGTTAGCTGCAGGCTGCGGTGTTAGTGATAAAACTGTTTTAATCCACTTGAAGCAAATTGGTAAGGTAAAAAAGCTTGAAAGGTGGGTACCTCACGAATTGAGTGAAGCAAATCAACAAACGCGCGTTGACTGCTGCGTTGCATTACTCAACCGGCACAATAATGAAGGGATTTTAAATCGAATCATTACCTGTGATGAAAAGTGGATCCTGTACGATAATCGGAAGCGCTCATCGCAATGGGTGAACCCTGCCGAACCAGCCAAACCATGCCCCAAGAGAAATTTGACTCCAAAAAAGTTACTTGTGAGCGTTTGGTGGACTAGTGCTGGTGTCGTTCATTACAGCTTTCTTAAATCTGGCCAGACGATTACGGCAGATGTCTATTGTCAGCAACTGCAAACCATGATGGAAAAGCTAACTGCTAAACAACCGAGGCTGGTTAATCGCTCTAGGCCACTGCTGCTTCATGATAACGCTACGTTATATAACAAACAGACGGCTACCAAATTAGAGGAGCTTCAATTGGAATGTCTAAGACATCCACCGTATTCTCCGGACCTTGCCCCAACAGATTACCATTTTTTTCGAAATTTGGATAACTTCTTGCAAAGGAAAAAATTCAACTCCGATGGGGCAGTCCAAACCGCCTTCAAAGATTTTATTGATTCCCGTCCGAATGGTTTTTTTAGTAAAGGGATCGATGAACTATCTATGAGATGGCAAAAGTGCATAGATAGCAATGGTACAAACTTTGATTAAATAAATATATTATAATAAAAAAAATCGGCTTTATGTTCCTCCCATACTAAACGCCAATTTTATATGTAAGGACCTAATATATTCCTAGAATGAAAAAAAAATGTAAATACCAGTGTACATTCTAATGTTAAATAAATAAATTTTAATTATAAAATAATTTGCGATGTGATTTTTTTTACAGGGAGTTATATTTTCCATATCTTACAGCAAGAGTAAAAATATAATAGTGACTACATCCGATGACAGATCAGTGAGAATATGGAATGCCGTATCAAATACAATCACGAATATTGATACCTTGGCGTATTGGCAAAATATAACAATAGAGCCGCATGCAACATTATTTGGTCACTCAGCCAGGGTAATTAGTAGTATTATCCGAGACAATTTCATCATTTCAATAGGTGAAGATGCAATTATGTGTTCATGGGAAATTAATGGAAATTTATTAAATAAAAAAAAAGTTAGCCAAGGAGGTGGATTATGGTGTTTGGATTACGACGTCAGGCAAAATTTAATTGTCACCGGTGGAAGTAACTCTGGGATAATATTGCATAGAGGATTTTGTGATTCGCCCGCACTGAAAACCACTTTGCTAAACTTTGCAGATGAAAGATTAACTGCTAAGAAAATTGTCCTGACTGCTCGTGGTAACATAGTCTGTATCACAGAGCAAGGATATGTTATGTATTACGATTTCGAAATTGATGAGTGGAATATAAAACATGAAATCTCATATGCTAAAACTTATTTATGTTTGTCACTATCACTCTGTAAACAATTTGTAGCACTTGCAGGAATCAACGGACACATTGACATATTCGCAGAGACTTGTAAATTTGATCCTAATCTGGTGCACTTTATAAGTAAAAAAATTACTGATGGCAATATTTTATCAGTTCATTGGGTGACAAATAGATGTCTCATTGTGTGCAATGACAATGGGGAGATATCTCTTTGGTGCTCTCAAAATCAAACATGCACTATTATAGATACATTTAAATTACCAAAATGTAAAGAGAAATGGCTGACAGCTGCTGCATTAGACCCTGATAAAAAAAAGTACTTATTGGTCGGTGACCGTTGTGGAAATTTACACCTCTTTCAAAGGCAAAATCCCGATCCGATAGAAACATTGCCAAAGATACACGGAAGAATAGGAATAAATTCTATAGAGTTTTATAAAAATACCATCATGACAACAGGTAGAAATGGATCAATAAAATATTTTTCATTAATCATAAACAATTCTGAAAATATATTAAAACTTCAATATGTGCATCACATCAAATTACCTTTTGAATGGGTTGAGCATTTTATTGATAGAGAGAAGCAAATTATTTGCGGATTTCAGGAAACATACTTTGTTATTTGGAATACTAAAGATCAAACCAATATTATGAATGTAAATTGTGGCGGAGGTCACAGATCTTGGGATATACAAAAGAGTTGGCGGGAGTATGAAAACAAAATACAGAATATTTTAAGATTTATTTTTATTAAAAACTCTGTAGTTCATATTATCAACGCAAAATATGAAGAAATAGCATCTAAAAATATTTCTAAAGGATTTCACTCAAAAGAAATTAATGCTGTTAATAGTGTATCTCCACACCATACACTTTCTGAAGGATTTTATATTATTTCTGCGGGAGAAGATACATCTATCCAAATTGCATTATGCAAAACACTAGAAAACAATATTATTTTTGAAGAACAATTTAATATCACTTGTCATTTATCCAGCGTAAGGTGTATGTGTTTATTACAAATCATTCCAAAAAATTGGAATAAGGATGTCAACATTTGTGAATCAAATACTAAAGAATATATTCTTTACAGTGCCGGAGGGCGAGCGCAGATATGCGTGTCCAAAATAATTATCAGTGAAATTGAAAATGATACCAAAATTAACTGCCACGAACTGGGAAGCTACATGCTAAAAGGTACAGATTCTGAAAGAAAAAAGAAGGATGGAAATTTTTACAAAGTTTGTAAAGACATAGATGCAGAAACCAGATTCATGAGTATAGACAGTTTAGTGCTGGATGAATATATTGGCGCAGCAGAAAAACCAAATGTTCTTTATCAAAACATTGTTTTGGCTGGTTGTTCTGATGGCCTGCTTAGAGTTTACAGGACTGCGATTGATCAAAATAATTGTGAACTTTCTCTAGACCTATCCTTGGAATATCATAAAAGGTGTATTTTAAAAGTTAAATACTTTAAATTGAAACATTTTTACATTGTGTTAACACTAGCGGTTGACGGTTCAGTCGCATTTTGGGATTTTACTCAGTTTGTAAATGATATTTCCAAAACTCAAACCGTTATTGCTCCATTCCATAGATTAAAAATCCATAAAGCGGGAATAAATAGTGTTGATTTAGATTTCATAGATGATTACCGAATGATTCTGGCAACAGGAGGAGATGATAACGCTCTGCATCTAAATATTCTGGAATTGAGCCACAACGATGACAAATTAAGTGTTGTTAAACTTTGTGAATGGTCATCGGGAAACTATCATTGTAGCCAAATAACAGGGATTAAACTATTCAAAAATAACATTATGATCAGTGTTTCTATAGACCAAAGAGTCACAGTTGTGAGATGGCGTTGTGATAAATTAACAGACGAATGCCGAAATGAAATTGTAGGTGAATATGTAGAACAATATCATTCTACAGTACCTGATTTGCAAGGATTTGATGTAATCAAATATGACAGGTAATCTTAATTTTTTATTTTATTCAGGTTGTTGATTTGTGTTGCTTTGTGGTAATCTGTACAATCTTTTGAGTGCATATTCATGATCCTTGTATATACAGGGTTATTTGTAAAACATTAATAACCTCGCAGGACTATATTCCTGCCTTGATTATGAGTTGAAAATGTTCAAGCTATTATAACCTAATATCAATAGTTACGGAGATATGCGACATCAAAGTTTTCATTTTTTTTCTATATTTCTGACTTATTTTTTGTAAAATGTTGGACTATAATTACAGTAACTCATATCGATTATGAAAATTTCATTCGTTTCAATACAAGTTAAATAAAATGATAAAAACCTTGAAAAAATTCCAAATGGCATGTTTTCCAATTGGAATTCGAATGTTTTTATTTTTTTATTTTACTTGTATTGAAGGGAATGAATTTTTCATATTCTATATAAGTTACTGTAATGATAGTCCAACGTTTTACAAAAAATAAGTCAGAAATATTGAAAAAAAAATGTAAACTTTGATGTCGCATATCTCCTGAACTATTGATATTAGGTCATAATAGCTTGAACATTTTCGACTCATAATCAGTGCAGGAATATAGTCCTGCGAGGTTATTAATGTTTTACTGTATATTACAGTGAAAGTAAGGTTAGCGCTAGGTTAGGTTACTACTAACTAACTAACCAAACCAACCTAACTATTGCAACAAGTTAGTTAAGTGGGAAAATATTAATTCGCTAGTAATAAGCTTTCGATAAATTTATTTTTTGATATATTTATTTGTTTTGAACTCTTCATTAAATTTTGAATAGAAAATATTTTTTACTCTATAGGTAAAATGTGGACAGTTGCAGAGATAAGCGTCATCAAAGTTTGCCATTTTTTTCAATATTTCTCACTTATTTTCTGTAAACATTGAACTGTCACCACAGCAACTTATATGGAATATTAAAAATTCATTTGCTTTAATACAAGGCAAATAAAATGCAAAATACCATATAAAAAACTTCTAATTTCTAATCAGAAAAAATGAAGAAGATTCTCCTAAAGTTTTTCTAATAGCTATGAGAAACCCTGTATATACCTTCATATATAATAATAGTAGTAGTAGCAATGATTGTTGGAACTGCTTAGTTAACAAGAAACGCCGCAGAGGTGAAAGTTAGTGATTAATTTAATTATCCACCAGGTACTGTCAGTCTCATGTGATGTGTTTTTATATTCACTTTATATAAAAGAAATATGTTTATTTATTCACGGTAACCAAATAGGTGCATACACTTTCACTAAATTAGTATTTACATTGTAAGTAGGATATCTGCGCATCTTTTCAATAATTTTAATAAAAGATCCATCACAACATACAATTCATTTTTTGAACATAATTCCAATTTAATAAAAAAAATATTTTATTATATCACTAATTGTTTTTGGCATCTTAAAATATACCTATATTTTTTTTGCAGGAATAAAATTATCATCTGTTTATTTGGAAAAGGTATTGAAATAATTACAGTGGACTTATCGCATTGACGTATGTATATCAAATACATTGGATATCTGAACAATATATTTTTATTATTTTATTTAGGCAACAATAAATAATTTTTTGTACAAAATACAAGCATTATTTTATGACAACCTGTTATTATTTTACTGATGCAATTTGAAAAATATTGATGTATTTAGATACAAGAATGAATGGCATCTAGTCAAAAATGTGAATAAGAAATATTTACTTTATATATTGACAAGGAACATAAACAAAACCTCACAATGCAATGTTGAAATAATCCTTCCCTTTGCTGAGTTGGTTCATAAAAAAGAAAGTAGAAAACAAAATAGGGCTGCTATTGGTTACAAAAGTTTGAATCTCGGTACTCAATTTTTTAAATGTGCTTTGCAATGAATTTTGGTTAAAAATTAATTTTTTTCTACATCCAGCACAATTTTGGCTTTGCTCAATGTCAGCCTTTTTTTACCATGTATTTTGAATGATATTAATATGTATTATATTCTTTTAAAAGACCTTCCATGATGCAAATTTTGGTAGTCAATTTATTTGTTCAATACATACAACTCTTTTCTAACATCAATATTCTATTTTTGTCTTCCATTTGGACACCTCTAGTTAAAATAGACAAATTTTAAATTGTGTCTGAACAACTCTCAACTTTAACCAAAACATGTTCAATTAATTACCAAAGCAAAAGGTCATTTTCCTCATTGTCACAAATTGAAAATTATTTATGCAGAACTATTCTTCTTGTATAAACTGATCCATAATTTTCTTTAGTGGCCAAACTTTTTTCAGAAAATCTGTTCTTATGCACCTCATCTTCAAAAAAACTAATTCCGTCATCTTCGTGCACTTCTCATTCTACTAATACTTTAAGATCGTCGTTGGAAAGACTCACCAGTTGTAACTTCCAATGATTCTTTAATATCCTGCTCATTTTTTTATTTATTTTTATTTTTAAAAAAATCCTTGTTTACAAATAAAGGTACTTAATACTAATTTAACAATAAAACATAAGATAAATTACACATTTTTTTGTTTTGTTTAATTTGTGGATTATGCCACTCTACTAAGCTACGCCTGTCCCAGAGTGGGGTTATAGAACACAATTATAATATTTTTTCGAATTCGTCAGTAGTATTTATTTTCATAAGGTAGTTATTATGTATCTACAAAGTATCAAGTGGTATGTTAGTGAAAGTTGAGTGAGTCATAAGTCCAAGTGTAAATATGTGTAGAATAATTGTTTAATGTAAAAGGGGTTAAAGTTCTGTTTAAGATTATTTTTTAATTTCCTTAATTTATTTATTTATTTATATAGTATATATTTTTATTTGATGACATTATTATGCAATTACAGTAAGTAAATTTTCAGTTGCTGTTCTACCTTTGGAGGTAAGCCAGTTGTTTGCTAAAGCTTTTATTTTACTAATTGAGTATAATCTGATTTCCGGGAAGTCTGTTTTAAATATGTTAAATATTTTAGGCCCTATGTATGAGTAATTTTTCTGTCCATGTGTTGTCTTAGTTTTTGGTATTTCGTCAAGGTTTCGTAATGCTTGTCTAGTATTATGTGAATGCGAGTTACTGGTTGCTGTTAGGTGGTTTGTGTTTTTGATGTAGAAGATGAGGGTAGACTTAACGAACAGCTGTCTAACGTCCAGTACATTAAATTCTCTGAATAGTCTGTCTGATTGGTATGTAAATGGTTTCTTATTAATGACTCGGAGCAAGGTTTTTTGTGCCTGGTTGGAGCTGGTTTTAATGTGGTTTTATAAGTACCTCCCCAACTTGGAATCGCATAGTTCAAAAATGACTGGGCAAGAGCATAATAGATAGTTTTGAGTTGCTATTTATTAAAAATATTACGTATGGATTTAAATAAATAAAAAATCATTTATATTATTCAATCCTGTTTCATTAGCTAGCTTTATAATATGGTCAACATCAACAATGTATTTATTGTCTTGTATCAACATCCTTGCTTAGCTCCGGCCACACAGTCTTCCGCACTCCTTTCAAACATTTCTCGATCACCTCATTCCAGGAAAGATTGATGGTGTCTACAGCATCCATTATGTTTTACTTTTTCCAAAAATCTCTAATGAATTGTAATATGGCGTAATACTGAAACAGCGCTAAGCAGAGTCTTACTGTATTTTAATTAAGAAAAAATACAAACAAATTTCAGTTTATGACTGAAAATTATCAGGTAGCGATGAATCATCGCTACCTGATAATAGACATGCATGATTATGGCCAAAAATTACTTTCTTTATTATAAAATTCAATGAAGATTAATTAAATTAAAACAAATGAAGAAGTTTAATTTAATATTATTACAATAAATAACACAGACACGCATGCTCGATGCCGCCTTTGCTGTATGAAGTGGAAGCGAGTTTAACACAACTGCGCTCGTCTCCTGGCCATCTATTAATTCATTTTTATCCCATCCCCCCATACTAAGTGACGAAACAAGGTGTATGTGTTGAAAATATTTATTATTAAATATTCGTTTATTATTTTGTAGACTATGTTATTCCATAATTGTGTACGAAAGAGTTGAGTGTAATTTAAAAAACATTATAATTGTACAAAAGAATAAACATAAATGATTTAAAAAAAATGAAAAATCATAATATGTACTCGTACATCTATGAAACATGAATAAATCATATAAATTCACATATGTAATATAAAAGCAAGTGATTGGAGATGCACTCAATCTTTGAGTATTAAAGGACGTGTATCGGGGGTTTCTTGTGTGGGAGAAATGCTCAACACCAGCGATAAATAATTATTTAAGTCAAACACAAATCATCAGAAAATAGGAATATTTTATTAAATGTTTACCATATATATGAATATTTCAGAAATATAATTTTAACATTTTTTCAATTGACAAAAGAAACTAAAGTTTTGTAATTCATTTTTTGCACAGCTTATCTGCATAAATTCTCTACAGGCTACTGTGCATTCTTTCAGAAAACATGAATTAAGCGGCCGATACACTCAGCTATTGCCAATGCTTCACGCGCTGCTGTATGTACTCCCCAAAATTTTTATGTAGCAGCGTCTTAGGTGGTGAGTGTTTACATTGCCACTTTATACTTACTTCGCATTCGATCTATGAAATTGTATGAAATAAATAAATTGACTACAATTAGTGTAGACTTTGAATTGTTTGTCTCTTGAGTTCCATATGACTCTCTCAATGCGAGCTTTGACAGCTACAAAAGCTCGCATCGTTGGTCCTTTGACTTCCTCACAAAAAAACGGCAAGGAAGGGAGCGCTGGCAAAGCAAGAGCATGGTCAGCGCGAGTAACGTGTCTGCCCACACTCGCGTTCATGCTCACTTTCCGGTTTGCAGTCACAGAAGTGGACTAAGTGTAAAGTTCACTTTAGATTAGAGGTGCATCGGCAAGACAAATGTAACCTGATTCTCCCATGGTAATCGGCACAACATACGAATAGTGAGTAAAGTTTAATTTGTTTTGATTCTGACTTATGTAATGTAAAAATGTATAGATTCATGACGCAAGGGGTTCAGAATTATTTCAGATTAGGATTAATTATTTTCATTTGTAATTTGGGCTGTGAAATATTAAAAAATATATATTTTACTATATGATAATAAAGAGCCTAGTCAGCCATAACAGGTCTCATATTTAAAATCATGCCATACGCAAACATTAATATTATATTATTATTATTAATAGCAGAAATTAATAATAATACAGAATATTTTGAGTTTGTTCAAATCTTTCAGAACAGTGCTGGATTTATGTCACAGAGACATTATTAATCAATTAGTGTATATTATAGATATCTCACAGAGACGAAACTGTATTAATTATGGGAAAGTAGGTATAGAAGTCATTTGGGTGTAACAGGACTTATGACCTGTCTTTTTATGGTTGGCTTAAGTGATCACTTTACACAATTGTAACATTCGCCATTTCCACCCATGATAGAATATACCATGCTTATTCATTTTTTTGGAAGTTGTATATATGTTCAAATTGCGTGAAGCTTTCATATATGAGTTGTAAGCGCCTTTTCCATGCGGCCTGTACAAAGCCATTTTCATTCCCCTAAATCCCCACAGATGTCGCTAATGAGAAAATCTACAATTGATTTTACGGAATTTAGGGAGCAATATCCTTTTATTATGTGTAATGAAATTCATCCGAATACTTGCATTACACTAGGATACGCCAGGAAATATTATTTCCAATTTTTGTTAAATTCCTTTTTTTTTTTTGACCAGTATTTACAATTCAGAATATTTTGAGTTTGTTCAAATCTTTCAGAACAGTGCTGGATTTATGTCACAGAGACATTATTAATCAATTAGTGTATATTATAGATATCTCACAGAGACGAAACTGTATTAATTATGGGAAAGTAGGTATAGAAGTCATTTTTGGGTGTAACAGGACTTATGACCTGTCTTTTGGTAGGCTTAAGTGATCACTTTACACAATTGTAACATTCGCCATTTCCACCCATGATAGAATATACCATGCTTATTCATTTTTTGGAAGTTGTATATATGTTCAAATTGCGTGAAGCTTTCATATATGAGTTGTAAGCGCCTTTTCCATGCGGCCTGTACAAAGCCATTTTCATTCCCCTAAATCCCCACAGATGTCGCTAATGAGAAAATCTACAATTGATTTTACACTAATTGATTAATAATGTCTCTGTGACATAAATCCAGCACTGTTCTGAAAGATTTGAACAAACTCAAAATATTCTGAATTGTAAATACTGGTCAAAAAAAAAAAAAGGAATTTAACAAAAATTGGAAATAATATTTCCTGGCGTATCCTAGTGTAATGCAAGTATTCGGATGAATTTCATTACACATAATAAAAGGATATTGCTCCCTAAATTCCGTAAAATCAATTGTAGATTTTCTCATTAGCGACATCTGTGGGGATTTAGGGGAATGAAAATGGCTTTGTACAGGCCGCATGGAAAAGGCGCTTACAACTCATATATGAAAGCTTCACGCAATTTGAACATATATACAACTTCCAAAAAATGAATAAGCATGGTATATTCTATCATGGGTGGAAATGGCGAATGTTACAATTGTGTAAAGTGATCACTTAAGCCTACCAAAAGACAGGTCATAAGTCCTGTTACACCCAAAATGACTTCTATACCTACTTTCCCATAATTAATACAGTTTCGTCTCTGTGAGATATCTATAATATACACTAATTGATTAATAATAATATTTATTAAAACTTAATTTATTTTAAATTTCATTAAAAATAAACATATCACTCTACAAACTAAATACAAAAACTGTAAAAAATTACTTTAACAGAATTCTACTTCACTATTAAAAATATTTTAATGTACATTTTAATTCAATATCACATTATCTAATCATGTAATTGAAGTGATAAATTTTGTGGTTAAATGTAGTTGTGAAATTTATCATCAATGTAGGAGTAATTTCCTGTGTAAAGCATTTGTCAAGTTTTTCCTTCAAACATCTAATTAATATTATCAAAATTATTAGTGCACGAAGAATGCGAGGACACAGACTTTCTGTTATTTTGATACAGTTCTTAGTTTTACAGTGAAGTAGGTAGTCGGTGGTTACTGATGTACTTTATCAAAAAAAATTTTTTTCAAAGTGTTTTTTATTCTCCGCTTATTTTTTTTATTCAGAAGTAAGAAACATTTTAGTACCTATAAATTTTTGAGCCATTAGTCATTATTATTTATGATTATTTAATATTTTATTACAACATTAAATTAGCAGCTCTTCCAATGACCAATAAGATAACAATTAATTCTCATCTCATGTGACTACACATGGCTCTGCAGCAAAAGGCTGTATTTATACACGTGTACAGTAAAACTACGTTAATTCAAAAACAAGGGACGGAAAAAATTTAATGCTCACACTGATTGAATCAACTGATTAATGGATTCGAAATTAAAAAAACGAGCAAAGCAACAAAGGCAGTAATTTCATTAAAAATTAAATATATTTCAAACATCAACATCATCATGTAACAATAATGGCTTCGTTGAAAGTCAAGTGTTTGTACTGTTATAATAAAAGAAAATTCATCTAGTATTTTGTATTCCGAGTGTAACTGCTAGATACATTATAAATGTACAGGACTTAATGCTAAACAATTTAACAAAATTGCAGCTGAAATTAAAAAAAATAACATCAAGTGGACATGTGACATGCAAAAGTGAGGATAGCGTAATAGTATCAGAAGGTGTACTTGGTGATTCAATCGTGGCCAAACTCAAACAAGTATTCTGTGAACAATTCAATATATTTAAATATGACTTTGAAAAAAAACTGGATAATATTAGATCTGAGTTGAGATCTATCGCTCGACAGAGTATGAATACATCAAAGCAATGTGACCAACTGGAAAAAAGGATTAATGCGGTGAAAACTAAACTAGTGGACTTTGAACATGGGCCTCTAAATACCGATAAAACTGTTGAGAAAAAAAAAAAAATATATATATATATATACGCAAACTGTTCATGCGAATTGAGGGTGTCTACTTCTAGTATCTATCTATTTGACAATTATCATCATGTAGCGGCTGCTAATATCAATCTATTTTTAGCGTGTTATTTAATCAAATATAATTTAGAGAATTTGATTTTTGTGTGTTTGGAAATTTGTGAATGACATGAAATTTTTAATAACTGTGTTCAAATTAACGGGGTTTTTTGTATTCAGTATTGCATGACTTAATATCAATAGTTATGGAGATATTCAATATGCGACATCAAAGTTTGCGTATTTTTTATTAAAATTTCTCACTTATTTTTTGAAAATATTCGACATTTATTACAGTAACAGTACAAGTCTAATAAGATGATAAAAACCATGCAAAAAATATCTATCTCAAATTTCTACAAGGTTTTTATTATTGTATTTGACGTGTATTGAAACAAATTAATTTTTCATAGTCGATATAAGTTGCTGCAATGAAAGTTCAACTTTTTGCAAAAAATAAATCAGAAATATTTTAAAAAAATGCGAACTTTGATGTCGCATATCTCCATTACTATTGATATTAAGATCATGGTTGCTTGAACATTTTTGACTCATAATCAAGGCAGAAATCCAGCTGTGAAGGGTTGTGGACTAGTTATGTTACACTATGCAAATGTATTTAAATTTAACCATGAAGGTTATTTGAGAAATGTATAGGGTATTATACCTCAAAAATGTTAAATTTTAAAAATGGGTAGTCTCGGAGTATATTAGTGATGTAAAGTAATATAGATAAGAAAGTAAATAAAACATACTCGAAAATCTTATCAGTATCGCATTAAAAAAAATATAATTATCATTTTTATGAAACAGTTCAGTAATGATAATATTATATGCAATATGTATTACGATGTTATCAATTTAATTATATTGATTTTTCCCCAGTATAACATTAATATTTCTAGATATTTATCACACTGGATAATATTTCATCTGTCCGATACGATGATGGTATTCTTTATCCATTGTAGGCCTGAAAATTTTAACTGATAAATAAATTTAATTAAAAACGATGTTACAAATTTTTTCGTTGTCCATTTATTCCATTGTTTCCACGGAAAATACTCATTTATCAACTGTACACATAGTGTGTTTTGGGTTCTGGTTGTTCATAAAATTTCTGATTCAATTCAAATGTTTATTATCGGGATGCATTAACAAAAAAAATTATTCATTTGATAATCGATCCACTTTGGTAATTTTTACAAATTAAATTTGCAATGGTTGAGATGTCAAATATTTTAATAATAGAATATGCATTGGCGGCAACACCTTTTTCAAATACAATTCAAAAAAATCTTCCAATCCATTCCAAATGATTCCAATCTATCCATTGACGTATTATAAATAGACACGTTATTCCCATACTATTCTGATTTCAAATGTAGCAAATGCAGAAAAATCTGGTAATTTGAAGTCACGGTGACTAAAATAACATACTCATTCTTACAATAGTGTACGATACTCTGTTCCTTTTTCCCCGGGACTCTTTTTTCGGCGTGCCGTCGCGTCCAATCAAGGAAGAAGGTCCGTTCGATAACGAATGCAAGTAAGGCAATTACCTTATTTTTGACTTGCCACGATTTCACGCTTGTAACGTATCTACAGTTTATTATATCATTGAATCTACCTATGCTTCTATTTATTAATGTGGCAGTTGTGACCGCTAGTCCCTTAATAAACTAGCTGCCAATATTTGCAGTAAATTTTATTTGATGAAAAATATAGTATTTGTGAAATTCAAATTTTTTTATCAAACATTTTCCTTATTTCCTCATGCATTAAGAACAAAAAGTTTATATCAAAAATTATTAAAAGAGTTGTTTAGTAATGTTAAATTACATTTGTAGTGATAATAATAATTATTATTAGTTAGCAAATTTAATATTTAAAGTAATTTAATAAAAATCTAACATGCATTGAAATCTCATATACCTATGTAAATGTTTCAGATCATGTTCATTTAATCAAGTGACAGAATTACCTTACAGCTGGAGTACTGTTGATTATATAATAAGCTGTGTTTATTAATATCAGCGCATTCAATTTATTGTTTATCGGTTGCTGTAATTGAGTATGCTGTTTTTTAAATTTGTGTTCAATATTATCAATGTAATGAGAGCACTTTGGTGATAAAGCAGAAACTCCCTTCTGCTTTATTCAACAGTTTGTCGGAAGAAATAAATATGAGCACTTGTCCACAATGGCATCAGATGATTGTCAATTGAGTAGCCAGAGTGGTGTGTACTTTTGATCAATCATTTAACGTTTATCTGCATGACAAGTGCTCCAGATAATTTCAAGTGATAATCAGATTAAAACTAATAAAAGACAAAAATATTTTATAGTCCCTTATAGTCCATTTGGAGACCTCATATCAAAAAGGTAAGTTCATTAAGTTGCATATTTATTTGGCATTATTTGTAAGGTGAGTTCATAAATTTGTATATTAGTGAGACAGATCAGGTTTTGCACGCACAATCTGATTACTCTGCAATTAATATATATATTTTTAATTCGGTTTATTACTTTTGAATAAATTTATCTCTTAACCTTGTTTTACAAAACGTTTAGCTATGATTTTTGCATACACAATGTTTTAAATTTAATTTAAAGAACAGCAAAATCTTTCAATAACTCGTCTATATAATATGTAATTTGTTAATATAATTTGTTGAATTACTTCAAGTTTTGCTGTATACGGGGCCGTTTTGCATTGTGGCCCAATTTATTTTATGCTGCTGCTCCCACCAAGTATTTTCAAGATGATAAAACTCCACATATCTCTAATCTACCACACATCTTTCTATACTTCCATATACTTCTTGTACACACTCTTTTATTTGTAAACACTCTCAGAATTTGGCAGTGCCAAGTTTTCCGCGCTATATTTTTTCCTTTTGCCTACTTTTATGATTCTCTTGTCAATTTCAAGTTTCCTTATATGTATGATAAGAGTGATATGATTCCCACAGATATGAGTGAACTATCATACAATTACTGTCCACTAGATACGATTTTTTTTAGGGAGGTGAATTATTCGTATTTACAGTGATGAAATTCAAGAAATACTTCTGATAGATCCAAATTTTGTTACGAATATATTTATGATTTATTAGAAGAGGCTAGTGATTTTTTATAAATTATATAGTCTTCTGGTTACTAAAAACATTATGTTCGACTGGATTTTTTTTTTCGTTCGTTAGTTAAGTTTTACTACAGTAAACCAGTTCCCCCCGATTAATTCTATGTTCTGTGCCCCCCGATAGATATTTTAAATTTTTGAAATGTTGAAAAAAATGCATCCTAGCAAACTTGGGATAGGTAATGTGGTCAGTGGAGCTGGCCCAATAGTATATTTTTATTTTAGTTCAGTTTATTATTAATTTTGCACAAGGGATAGAGGAGACAATATGTAGTCTTCTTTTTTCCATTTTTTCAATTATGACAAGACATTGAATGTGGCTGGCGCCAGTGGCCGCGAAAAACATTTTGGTCGTTATAACTACTATCAGGGCCTCTCAGCAACAATTGAATTTAGCTGACTTCATATTGCATGATAATTAAAAATTTCCTACTTGTTCAAATAGACTGCGATTAAATTTTAATGTGTGTGTCATATGAACATAGTTATGCAGAAAGCGTCCAACCCACAAATTGCTAAAAATAATTTATAAATTAATTAACTCGGAAAAATGTACACAATTTGTTTTATCATTATTAAATATTAATTAAAGGAGCACCCAGACAATTAAATACTTTTTTAACCATGACAGACAAGATTTTTTTATACATTGAGAAAATTTAAAGAGAAATGGCAACTGATTACATGCTTATACTTAAATGTTATATTAAAATTTTATATAATAAATCCCTAGCATAGAAAAGCTGGCATTTAATAATGTCACCCATATTTGATAGATTACATCCAACCCACATACAACAAAATAAGTTGATACCATTTTTCATGCATTTAGACATTTTATAAAAAGAATCCATTTTATAAAACGCATCATATCATCGCAAATAAAAGATTTTTTTTCTTATAATTGCGATAAAAAAACATAAAAAATATCTCTACAGTGAGCCCTAAAAAATATGCAATAATTAATTAAATATCGACATATATTAAGATTTTGTACAATAAAATTTTTAGAAGCCATTTTCTCAATTCCTTGTTTTTGGGGTTGGACACTTTAAGCATAACTACGTTAATATAATGTTATAGTAATTAAATTTTATGGACACGATTTTTATTTTACAATTTGTCATCCATGTGTATTCGCTGACAAGATGTCATTTTTGTTGCATCAATATTTTTACATTCACATATTTTTAATCGGAGCGGTGAGTCAATTGATTGTAATCGATTTGATGGAATAAATATTTGTCTATACTTACTATTTTGTTATATCTTTTATTTACTTAGATGGGAATAAACGTAGAGAAAGTAACCAGCCCAATTTTACTTGGAGAAGGTCCGCATTGGGATGCTGAGCAGCAATGCCTTTTCTATGTTAGTATTTTTGACCACACCATACACAAATATGTACCAGCTACAGGAAAAGAGACTAAAGCAAAGCTTTGTAAGTATTTTATTTTCCTGTAACATTTTTATATGTTTACGAAAATTTCCATTAATTAAATGACACCATGAATAGGAAATGCAATCCCGAGTTGCCCTTTCGGGATCCCTCGAGATTAGAATATCCAATCCTGGGGGATCCCTAGGGATCGGGATCCCGAATACTTTAGTATTTTTTTGTTTGTTTATAGAGCTGAATAGCAATTAACGACAATGCCTTACATTTTTTTATCAGCAATTTTAATAAAATGTTCACTATTAATCATTGCATTAAAGTTTTTGTAAGTGTTTTTCCAAGCATCGATCAGTCAATGTAGTAGAGTTAGGGCCGGTTGTTTCAAGTTGGATTGAAGTAAGCGTTCTTTTAAAGCATAGATTTTTACATTCTCCACCAATCAGACAATCCGTTTTCGTAAAAATCTATGCTTTAATCGACCGCTTACTTTGATCGAACTTGAAACAACCGGGCCTTAGTAGTAGTTTTTATTACTATGTTAGGTTGATAAATTACAGCAAATATTATTCAAAGCTATTTTCATTATTTGAATGTGACTTGAACATAAGTTTTAAGTACTTACTAAAAGCTCTATGGACATACGCAATTAAATATACAAAACATAAAAAATGTTGATCAATCCCGATAATCTTGTCCGATTTTTCCGTTCGGGATTTATCTCGTAAAATGCCTCGAGATCTTGCGGGATCCCGATCTTGCGGGATCGGGATTGCATTCCCTAGTCATGAATGACATCACCCATCAATTAAAATATAGATGTATATTGAGTCTTCAAAGGGTATATTTTTATTTAAAAAAATTTATTTAGAATTAGGCTGTTTGATTCTTTTGTTAACTAGGACTAATATTTTTTACAATTTCTATAGCAATCGGCAAATTTACTTAAATAAAGAATAAAAACCCGTCAATTCGTCATAATTTGAATTTTTCAAAACAAGACCCAAAATAGTTTAACTCCGTCAATTAGAAATCTTGGTACCTAATTCGTAGTTTAAGAAAATATATATTTTTCATGGAACTAAGTAAAAATGGAAATAAAAAACAAAAAAAATTACATGAAATACTTCGATTTTCTAATAATTGAATGTAGAATAAATCGGTTGATGAACCATAAAGGAAGAATGTTATACATATAACAAAAAAATTAATTGAATATTAAAAATTAAAATTTTCTATGATAATAATTACACAACAATGATTGTAACCAAACAAACTTTCCCAGTTAATAACATAAATAATTTTTCATTTAGTATCATATTTATTTAACAATGTTATCTCTCTATTTAAATAGCCAGCTGCTTTTATCGTGATTACTTTAAAAAAAGTTTGTATTACTATCGCATTGGGATATTATCAATGTTGAAAATAATCAAGATAAAATTGTTAGGTCCTTACTTATGAAATTGGGTTTTCTTGCATTCGACTTGGAATTCCAAATTCAAATGGAGGTCATATTGAAGCTATGAAATTCCTTTTTCAAAATTAGTTATTCATTTGTTTTCGCACCGTATGTTTATTCATTGATATTGCTGTCTGCGACCATGGAAAAAATGAATATTAAATTTTTTTTCTTATGTTTCCTTGCTATACGAGTTCCGTCGTGGTACTAATGCTGCATAGACAGCACGCAATATCAACCATGTGTACGGATCAGGTATTTCAAATGAAAGCAATTTGAATTTATGCTTTGATCGCTCCTGTTCTAGAAATTTCAATCTCAACAAGCCCCGTGTACAATGTGGACACGGAGACTACAAAGTTGATACTAACAAATTGAAAGCTATAGTGGAAGCGGGTTCATCTCAAACCATGCCAGAACTAGCTACAACATTCAACATCAGTGACAAAACGATAATGATTCGTTTTCGTCAAATTGGGAAAGTAAATAATCTCACAAAGTGGGTACCGTATGAACTTACTGAGGGAAAACAGCGACTCGCATCAATTTGTTGAGTCGGCACATAAATGAGCAAATTCTGAATCAGATTGTTATTTGTGTTGAAAAGTGGATCCTGTATGATAATTGAAATGGTTGGACCCGGGGGGAGGCGGCCAAACAATGTCCCAAATGCAATTTGAGTCAAAAGAAACTGCTTGTGACTGTATGGTAGACCTGTGCCGGCATAATTCATTGCATTAGCTTCTTGAGATCTAGCACATCAACTACATTTTTTTATTTTTTATTTATTTATTTATTTAATCTGTATCAATGTTATTATAATACATCCTTCGAAACAGTTTGTCTGTTGTAACAATATGCATACTCACACAATCATATTATTATATACATATATACAATATTCACATTTCATTATAAAAAATTATTTTTTATTTTTCCTGAATGTTCCTGAAAATATATCAGCGGGAGGGGATGGGGCAAAAGAATAGGGAGGAAATGTTACCTATGTTACCCACCGAGTCTTAAAAAATAAGTTTCCAAATTTTGAGTCTGATAGGTCGAACGGTAGAGATTTTCATCGAAAATATATCAGGGGGGGGGGAAGGGGTAAAAGAATAGGAGAAAATGTCACCCATGTTACCCGTTGAGTCCTAAAAAAAGTTTCCAAATTTTGAGTCCATTCGGTCGAACGGTACAGATTTGCATCGAAAATATATCAGAGGGAGGGGAAGGGGTAAAAGAATAGAGGGGAAATATCGCCTATGTTACCCGCCGGGTCCTAAAGCATAAGTATGCAAATTTGAATCGAATCGGACAAACTGTGTAAATTTGTATAGAGAACAGACAGACATTGAGTTTTATAGAAAATTAATATAAAAAAATGTTAGATTTTTTTATACAAAACGGCACCTTCGTATGTAAGGATCTGATATATTATATTAGCCTGAATATAATGCCAGCCTCATTTTTTAAGGATTGAAGATATTTCAGAATAGCTATAATTTTCACTGCTTGATGGCATATCAGAATCTTGTATGGCACATTAAAAATAAAACTATCTAAATGTTTGTTTTTTAATATGAGCATTTTAAGTTTTACAAAATCAAGTATGTGAAAGATCAATATTAAATTAGTGCAATTAAAACAGTTTGAGATTTTACATAATGCGTACTTAATTTTTTTCACTTTATATATTCAAGCTAATTCTAGGGTTTGTACATTGATCGACAATAAAATTAACTTTTGAAAAAAATTGGGTATCGAATTCCCGTATTTAAAAATAAATTCACACATTTTTGAATTTATATAATATTTATGAAACAAATACACATACCAAATTGAAAAAACTATAATAACAAAATCCATGCAAAATTTAATTACAAATTTTTATTTCATTAAATATACAGGATGTACCAGAACTAGCAGCAGAAACTAGGCAGGTAGATTCCTGATTATGTTATGAGTCTAAAATGTTCAAGCAACCATGGCCTAATATCAATAGTTATGGAGATAAGCAATATAAAAGTTTGCATTTTTTAAAAATATTTCTTACTTATTTTTTGCAAAAAGTTGAACAATCATTACAGTATCTTATGTCGATTATGAAAAATTCATTCGCTCTAATATAAGTCGAATAAAATGATAAAAACCTTGAAAAAATTTAAATTGTCATTTTTTACAAAGTTTTTATTATTTTAATTAAGTTGTATTGAAGCAAATGAATTTTTCATAATCGATATAAGTTACTATAATGATAGTTCAACTTTTTGCAAAAAGTAAGTCAGAAATATTGAAAAAAAATGCAAACGTTGATATTGTGTATCTCCATAACTATTGATTGCTTGCTTCATGGTTGCTTGAACATTTTAGACTCATAACATAGTCAGGAATCTACCAGCCAAGTTATTTATTAAAACAGTTGTGTGAAAAATTATTTTAACAGTGAGTGGAGAGGGTGAAGGGGAATGTGGGACGGGAGTAGAAAGGAGTAGAAAGAAAGAAAAAAATCATATGAATAAGTTTGGGTGCGGTTGTGTAAATATTGTTTGTTTTATGTCCCTTATCGTTAAAAATGTCAATGGTGATAGTTTGTGTTAAATGAATTTGTGGATCTGTATATAAAGGAGTTTTGTTTTGAGTTGGTCTTGCAAAGGGGGAGTTGAAAAGTAGGTGAATGTCTGTTATTGCGAGTTGGAATGTGGAAAGATATTCGTTGAAGAAGTTCCGGACTATTAACTGGATTGCGTGTTATTTTAAATAACATCACCGTGTCAGCTATGTCTCTTCGACAAGTTAGAGTCTGCATGTTGAAAAACTTCGCAGAGTCTTCATTGCGGAGGTTTAGATATCTGTTTTGGACGCTTTCAAATCTATTTTTGTGTACTGCATAACCTGGATTCCATACCTGAGATGCATATTATAAAATACTAAGAACGTATGAGAAATTAAGAAATAACACATCTAAAATCATAGTTCTTTTATTCGTTGCCTCAAATACTGAAAATTCAATGCCTTCAGATTTGATTTCTTCAGGTTCCTCAAGAAACCTATGAATTGAGATTCCCTTGACTTCTTTTAGAGCATTGACTGGTTCTCCGTCTCCGATATATTCATAATCAGAATCTATTTCGATGCAAGAATTTGGATACTTTTAGACAATATTTCCCAGATAACGAGACTCATGAAAATTATTTTTACCACAATTTTTCTTTTTACCAAATTTATTTTTACCGAAATTTCAAGTCAAAATTCTAAAATGTTTTGAATAGTATTTACAAAGTAATTCTTATGATTAAATGTGCAATTATTATTTCAAATACCATATTTGATTCACAGCGGGGAATGTGGGATTTATCGTGCCACTAACTGGAACCAAAGACCAATTTGTTGTTGGAGTCGATCGCAAAATTCTGACAGTAAAGTGGAATGGGGAAAATAACAGCCCAGCTGAAGTGTTGGAACAACTAGCAGAGGTTGATTCTGCACCAGGATATGACACAAATAGGCTTAATGATGGAAAAGCTGATCCCAGAGGAAGGCTTTACGCAGGTTTTTATTGCTACACATACTATTCCGCGGAAACTCTTATTGAATTTTGCTCTTAAATACACAGAATAATAAAACAGCTGTATTTAGGTTTTTAACCAGTTTATTTAGGACCGTTATTGTTCTGTTTATTTATACTACCTGCAGCTACCTGTCGCTAGACATAGAAGTAATCAATTACAGTATATTAATTTTTCAATGTTTTCTTAGGTAACTTTGTAAAAGGCCATTTTATATTATATTATAAAATGATAAGTTTGTTTACTTTCACTATTTATTAATAATGATTAGAACGTTTTCAATGTAACGCATCATCTTCATCTAAAGATATTGTTTCAACAGTAATAATGTCGATTTAATAAACATTTTTTAAAAACAAAATAAACTAGATATTTTAAAAAAGTTAGCGATTAATTGTAACAAATATGTAATTAATATTTAAACACATTCTGTTACATCTCCTCTTCTGCGCTTAATGACCATGCTCACGTACCCACCCGAATCTAATCCCCACCCCACCCCTTATGCAGCCTTTAGTATTAGTAACACTACTGAAGATGATGCATTAGCATCAAAAAAGTTCTAATCATTATAGACAAATAGTGAAAGTAAACAAAGCTATCATTTTTTAACATTACAGTACATTACTGAAGTAGAAATAGAGATATTAAGACATATTTCCTGAGTTTATTTATATAATCATCAGGATCGTAATCATTTGGATTATATCATAAGCTAGGATTATTTTATATTATACATTAATTATATCATGGTTGGATCATAATCAGATAAAAATCAGTCAGTTCCGAAACCCTGCGTACAAAATTATTTAAAATTAATCTGCCTATTAAAACCAAACTTGCTTTTGTTATCAATTTGATTACGCATCAATACAAAAGATTAGAATTCTGAAGAAATTCTAATCTTTTGTAATATTGCTTTCTAGAAGTTTCCCTAAATTAAGACCTACTTAGAAAATAAGCCCTAGCAGGTTTTTTGGGTTCCTTTAGGATTACAGTAATATAAGACCTGCCGAAAAATAAGCCCTGTCATATTTTCCCTAATCGGGAATTGGTATACAATGACTATTTAAATAAAATTGAATTTTTATAACAGAATTGTTACAAAGAGAATTATGCATTTTCTTTTTGTTTTTTATACCTCGTCATTATTTGCGCCATCTGTTAGTAACGGAAATTGTCACAAAGAGAATTATGCATTTTTTTTGCTTTTTATACCCCATCATTATTTGTTAACAGACATCGTTACTTAGAGAATTATGTATTTTGATGATTATTCAGATTTTAATATGTCTATCATAATATTCTGCTAGGTAAAGATTTAATTTAGATTTGTTTCCAAAATACCAATATGTTTATGCAAGTCATGTTTCAATGTACTCGTTGCACCCTGCAAAGAATGTATTGATAGGTAAGTAAAAAGTAATCAGCGTGTTGATTTTTTTATAATATTTTTTGTCTTCTGCTTAATTTTAATCAGCCGGTTATTTTACCAATAGTTACATGTAGGGACAAGAAAAAAATTAATACTTTTTAATTTATATGATACTTTTGCACTCAATACTTTTCTATTGATACTTTTACTCAATGAATATGTTATGGTAGGTACTTTTTTCCTAACTTTTAAATAAACTAAGTCGCCGAAAAGAACTAGTACCCAGAACTGTAAAATTATGAGGTACTGCAACAAATACAACGCAGATTTGGACGAGTGGAAGATAGTCACTTGGTAGCCATGTCTTGCTTACTCAACTCCAGATATAAAATAATGCATTTGCAATTGCATTTCATCGGTGCGCTTGCCAATACTGATATATGCATTTTGAGAACTTTTCAGTAGAAGGTTAAAACAGTTTTTTTCCTAAAATAGTAACTTTTCAAATAATCCCAAAATGTAAGAATATGGCAAAAAATATCTTTTTTATACTGATATGAAAAATAATTAATAACATTCATGCATAAAAGCTGAAATACTTTTTTTTATTGCATTTCATGCACATATAAGGTTTGGTTTGTTCGCACAAATAAAAATATGTGCAAATGATCCATATACAAGGCTATTTTGTGGTATATATTTCGAAACTATGCATATTATGTGCTTAAACTTATAAATAATAATTGTTTTTGCGTTATTATGTTTATAATTTCATGGATTTATAATAACTGTAGCGGATCTACAGGAGGTGTTGACCTATGAATACAAAGTATCTATCCGAAAGCGATCGATTTCAAAACATATTTGTTCACCATGTATTAGGGACATTGTGGATAAATAATCACTATTGAAACCAACCACCCTCTCAATACCACCTCCCACTCATCCCTAAATGACCTTTAAAAATAAAATTTATTATTGAATATTGTATTGTTAATTAAAAAATCTTTATTTTCTTATTGTTATAGAAAAAATCACATTATAATATAATGTGTAACATAAATCATGTAAATTATAACTAATCAAACCATAAATAAAATCAAAAAACATAAGAACAAAATAAATGAGATCTTTTGAAAAAAAATTCCATTCCATAGTAGTCCTGACGTCAGTAACTACAGGATCTCCAGTTCTTTTGCCTGATCTTATTGAATCCAATCGACATATCTTTTCATAATTTAAAAAAAATTCGAAATCTTAGTGGCGAATTATATACGGCTTACTTGGACGAGCTTGTGCCATTATATTTATATAGTCATTCGGGGAGTAAATAGGTGGTTTAAACAGACTTTTTAATGTGGAATGGACATTGTCCACTTGCATCATTGTGTGTCCCCTTTCAAGGATGATTTGTTCTATTTGAATTGATTTGATCTCTTTTGTGAGATTCAGCAGAGCAGAGGATAATATCTTATTTCTATTCTGGTAGGAACATCCATACGAAATGAGTATTACCTTTTTGTAGTTTTGATTCATTTTTGTATTTAATAAATCGACTACATATGTAAATTCATTAGCAGTCACTCCGCCTTCACCTTTATGCCACACATATAAATGTACTTCTTTATCATTGTTTACATACAGGGTATATGTAATTATGAATATGGAGTTTTTGTTTATAGTATTGAACAGATACTTGTAGTTTAGGTGATAGTAAAATGCTCTGTACGTCCATAGTCACTACTAAGAAACACATCAGAGGAACATATTGATTGAGCGTTTTCTTTAGCAAGATAAGCTTCTTGTTTTTAAAATAAAACACAAATTACTTTGTTTTCACCACTATATTAGATTAAAAAATCTACATGTTTCGAGAACAATGTTCTCTTCATCAGGATTATTGTGTACTAATCTTAAAAGTTGAAACAAGCAAATATGTTACGGTGAAGGAGCGGTTGAGGGGGTTGGTGAGGGGAGGGGGGGGTTCGAGGTGTTGATTATTATGGGTCATTTGGAATGTTAAGTGGAAAAATATTCAAAATAGGATTATGCAAAAATTTCGTCTGTGTATTTATTATATTAGACTTAATATTAACATTTTTCCTTCACCGTAACATATTTGCTTGTTTCAACTTTTAAGATTAGTACACAATAATCCTGATGAAGAGAACATTGTTCTCGAAACATGTAGATTTTTTAATCTAATATAGTGGTGAAAACAAAGTAATTTGTGTTTTATTTTAATAATAATGTCACCACAAAGTTCAAGCCTTCATACAGAAGAAGAAAAAATATTCTTCGAACAGTTCTTGTTTTTTTCTGGATGTGATATTCAAATTCTTCTGGTGTTAAGTTGCCTTCCTTAAAAGTAGTACATGTGTCACACTGATCTTTTCTAGGTTCACATTTCTAAACTCCAAAAATATTTTTAAATGTTCTCCCTTTTCTCTTCGTTTATTGTCGCACAGAGAATAGTTCGAGATGATTTTGCTTCACATGCATTGTGACTACATAGTTTAATCTTCTTAGTCTCTATTGATTTAGTAACAAAATTGACGTGCTACTTATGATCTTGACTTTTCTCTATTTTTCTTCCCATGTATAGTGTCCCTTTTACTCTCTGATCTTTATTAAAGGTTCTATGTTTCTTTTTATTAAAAATATCCATATAAATATGTCCTCATAAGATTCATTTACATTATGATCCAACTCAATCAATTCACCTGTTTGATCATCCAATATAAAATTAGAAGTAAAATTATCTGTATGTGTCAATAGGATTTACTTTAGTTACGAATAATCCAGTGATTTTGTCTAAAACATAATTATCTGCATTATCATTTATCTGGTTAATTGTTGCTGAAGCGTGTTCTGTTTCGATATTAGGTAGTGGTAAATCGGGTATCATTTTGCATTGGGCTACATTCAACAGCAGTAAGACTGGGCTGAATTAGAGATGATATTGTTGTGTTCACATTACTTAATTCAGAAAAATTAAAAAACAAGATATTATCACTTTCCATTGGGCTACACTGAGTAACAACAGCAGTAGGTCTGGACTGAGTTGGTGGTAACAGTGTAGTGTCCAAATTAGTTGAACATGCCCCTGAAAAATTTGAAGAATAGGAATAGTCCGGTCTCGGATGTCCATTACTTGTTGAAGAATAAGAATAGTCCGGTCTCGGATGTCCATTACTTGGATGAATATTAGAAATAAATATATCTGCACTACCCTGCTTAGACTTTTCAACAGAAACATTTCCAGTACATAACTCCACCAACAATTTTCACCTACAACACATCATTTTATTAGTTTTTAGTGCAGTCAATTTGAAAATAATGCAAAAATAGTCGACCTTAAGCGTTATTATATTATGCAAAAGTTGTTAACATTTTTAGGTTATGTAATTAATAAACGCAAAACAGGCTTAAGCGGTATTATATTATGCAAAAAGTTGTACACATTTTTTAGGGCATGTAAACGTTTAGCTAGAATCCATCATTTGAAAATATACAAAACATAACGCAAAGAACTTATTTTTCATGTTTAAATTCACTCACCTGTAGGCAATGATATAATAAACTGTAGATACGTTACAAGTGTAAAATCTTGGCAACTCAAAAGTAAGATAATTGCCTTATCGTTATCGAACAGACCTTCTTTGTGATCGGGCGCGACGCTACACGACGGAAAAAGGAACAGAGTATCGTACACCATTGTAAGAATGAGTATGTTATTTTAGTCACCATGACTTCAAATTACCTTATTTTTCTGTCTACACGCAGAGCGTTTATGAAATAAGTGTGCCGCGATTTGTTGTCGCTTTCAATGCAATATAATACATAGGAATAACGTGTCTATAATATAATACGTCAACGCCTGTAGGTATTTTCTTTGATTTTGAAACAATACACAATATTTTTGAGAAGTTTTATCACATATTAACCTCAAACATGTGCATCGCAAACTGTTCGCCACGCGGTTGTCATATTCTGATATGTGCACACCAAATCTTACATGTGCAAAAAATTGCTCAACAAAACTTGTTAAGTGCATATCACATGACGGTTTTGTCAGACATGATAAAAGCACATAAAAGATATGGCAAATTTTGTTCTAATAGAAATTTTCAAATGAAAGTTTTTGCTAACGATGAGACTATAAAAATTAATTCCGTCTAACGAAAAAAATTTTTTTTTAAAAATGCACATATAAGGTTTGGCAAGGGCACTGACGATTTGTAATCTCTATGATAAGGCGATTTATAGTAGCAAACCCAGTCTCTACCACACCACGTAGCGAGGCAGGCAGTGATTCAGCTGTTGAAGCAGCTAATAACTTTTGGAGTTTAATCACAGCTTATAACTTTTGGAGTTTAATCATAGCTTATAGCTTTTGGAGTCTAAATCACAAAACTTTTGCCCATACAAAAAAAAAGTATGTATGTATCTTATTATTAAAGGATATTATTTTTCCAGGCACAATGGGCAAAGAAGATCCCCCTGGAAGTTTCCAGTTGAACAAAGGATCACTTTTCGCTTTCAACAAGAGTGGAGCACAGAAAAAAGCAGAAAGCATTAGTATTTCAAATGGACTCTGTTGGGATATCAACAAAAAAATTATGTATTATATTGATTCATTAGAATTTGCAGTACGCGCCTATGATTACGATTTCAAAACTGGGAATATGAGTATGATTTCTTATTAATTATATATTAACATTATTGGGCTCCTGTTGTGTTAAAATTTTATGATAATAATACCAAAACATTATCGCAGATAATCAGATTTTTTAAATTTCAAATCTGTCAAGCACTAATGTGACACAACATTTTTGAAATGTGCTTACTGTGTTACTGATTGATTACTGATGCTAAATGGGATACAAATTTTGTATTAACCTCATTTACATTGTCGTTGTTTTAATTGTCTATAAGTTCAATCTAATATATATTATATTATATCTCTCAACTTACACTAGTTTGTCATAAAATTAATGATACAGTAGAACCTCATTAATTCCAAATTCAAGGGACCCAAAAAAAAATTTGAATTATGCGGAACTCCGTTAATTCAAAATTCAAGATACAAAAAAGCGATGTGATTGCGAAATTCATCAAAAATCGTAAAACTCGTGAAAAAAATATTAATTTTGTGAAAAACATATGTATTTTTGCATATTTGAAGAAATCATTTCGGAAGAGCAATAATTATTATGCTAATACAAAGATTGCGACATTTCTATTACTAAAGTACCCAATATTGGCATATTTATTGTTCTCACTTGCGAAAAAATCGTAATATTTTTTTTAATTTTATCAAATTTCTAAAAATGTTTGAATTATATGAACTAAAATGTATTGAACTAAAATACATTTTTGGGACTTGTGGGTTTTAAAAATTTCGAATTATACCGACTTTCGAATTATTGGGGTTCAAATCAATGGAGTTTTACTGTAATATTGTGTCTAAGAAAATGCACACCATGTCATATTGGCCAAGTCATGATGTTGTCTGTTCAAATGGTGGTATATCATTTTTCAATAAAATAATTACCATTGTCCGTGTCCAAAGAGTTTTTCTGTGGAAAATTTGTGTTTCGTTGCAGTGCCCGTGATGAAGTGCACATCTTTGATAAAATCATAGGTAGAAGCTTCATATGCCTCTACATATATATTTTCAAATTAATATTTCATTGATTAATCTTCCTGACAATTATAGAATTATATCATTTGGGGGCAGCGTTTGTGTACAAAAGGATAGGATAAAAACTTATTATATTAGGGGTATGAAAACAAGGGCAGCATTAGCCCACTGAGGTATTTCCGATATAAATGCAAAAACCTGTCACTACTCATAAAAATTTCTCTGGAATCTGAAACCTATATTTTATTGGAAATATGTTTTTGTAAAAACAATTACCACCTCGGTTTTCCTTTTATATATGCATATAAATAAATATTTAACTTTTAAATATGGATATTGCTGTGTTTGCTACCAAATAGTTGACTACTGCTTTTGCTATTTACATAAGTGGATATGTATTGCTATATCTGCTGCGATGTTTCAGTCTAAAATCAACATCAACTCCCAGTTTAGTACGAAGCGGCCATTTTGTCATGTGACATATCCTTGGGGGTTGGTTGGTTGAAGTGGATATTGCTGCCTTTGCTTGTAATGGTGATTTGGAAACATGATTTTGAAAGGGATACGGCTATATTTCCTATAAAATTTCAAATTCAGTACATACTAAATTCATTATCCTCAGTGATTGGATTCATTTTTTTTTGTATATTGCTGACTGCCTTTGCTTTTACATCATAGTTTATACAAAAGTTTTAAAATAATTTAATTTCGATTGTTGCAGCAAACAAAAGAATGATCTTTGATTTCAAGAAAAACAATGTGGAAGGTCTCCCCGATGGAATGACAATTGACACCAATGGAAATCTGTGGGTAGCGTGTTTTGACGGTTCGCAAGTAATAAAAGTAGATCCCGTCAATGGAGTTCTTTTACAACAAGTCCCCATTCCCGCACTGCAAGTGACTTCAGTGGCGTTTGGCGGGAAGGATTTAGATGAGTTATATGTCACATCTGCCAGTATGAATATCAAAAGTGAACAGAAACCACCATGCGGAGCTACATTCAAAGTAACGGGATTGAATGTGAAAGGTTATGCAGGCGATTCGTGTACTTTGTAAGCCTTTGAAAATAATTTGTCAAATACAATAACAGATTGATTAAAGAGCATTTTAATTTAATTTGATATATTTAATGGTATGTGCATTGTTCAACTTGATAATTATTTTTATTGATTTAATATATTTTTAAAACATCTATGTACATATAATATTAAAACAGGTCCTATAATTTTTTTCTTTTCTTAACAATCACGCAACCCCCATTATATTTTTCACCCTCATCAGTTATAGGTTTGCCAAGAATAGGTTTTCAACAGTTTATTTTATTTTACACTAGATTAAACTTTATAATACACACATTGAATTATATTTATCGGTAGTACAGTTTTGAGTAGGGCGGTCCCTCTCATCACCAGGTGTAATTAATAACATAGTGATAAAAATATATATATAACTCAATGTGTGTGTTATATATATATATTTTTTATTACATACATTAAATATAATTTAGTGTAAAATAAAATAATCATGTTGCACCACAAAGTAACTGCCATATCAATCAATAACATTTTAACATTTTTGATGAAAAGGCGATTAAACGGAAATGCGAGCAAAATTTAGCGGCAGTGAGTGCTTTTTCTCCCAGATTTTCTGGCGTTTTATATCATTTTTCCATGGAAAGGTACCAAACTAAAATTTATTGGCGAGTTCTATATTGTATTTTAAAGTCGTAAACATTTTTAAAACACCATTTATGAGACCTTATCGTCCCTTTAGAGGTAAAACTCTCAAGTGACATTGGAGTAGTTTTGAGACCATCATCACCAATGGCTCCACAGCCCATTGTGGGCCTTGGCCTCCTCCAACATTCCTCTCCTGACATGTTTTGAGATAATGAGGTTTGAACATTGAACATGTGATATTAAAATTATTGAAAATGTTCAAATTATGAGTTTTACCACTAAATAACTATAAATAGACATGGAATATTTACTTATTGATTTTTACCTGGAATAGAGATAGAATAAATATTCATATATATGTTATTCATAAGTCATTTTGGCTAATTGCGGTTAGTGAGGTTACATCTAAAGGGATGATATACACTATAAATTAATTATCAAACAACACTGTTTCAGAACTGAACTAAACTGCTCCACTTTGAAAGCTTGATTTGTCCGTATGTGCATGTTGTGAATCTTCTGATGCATTGTAAATCTGCGATTCCTGTAAAGTTGGGGTATAAGGATTCCCCTATGAAAATAAATTGGATTCTAATAAAAACAAATCGGGGAATCTCATGAAAATAAATCGGGGACTACCATAAACAAAAAAGAAACTTCACTTACGTGGTATCCCCATGAGAAATGTGAATAGTCTAGTTATAATCCAGCAACATGCTACGTGTTTGGTTTTGTGGAGTACTCTAAAATATTAGTAGGTACAATTTTAATTTATTTTTTAAAAAATCTAAAGAATGAATTTAAAGCAAAAGAGAAAATGTGAACTATAAATTGGATAAATTATAAATGTGATATATGATTCCATATGGCAAATAAATGTTTCTTCGGTTTGAGAAGACATCTCACATCCCGAATGCTGTCAAGGAAAATAAAAGTTACTACGTTTAAGACACCATTACGTCCTGTTTTAACGTACGGCTCTGAATGCTGGGCATTGAGTAGAAAAGATGAAATGTCTCTCTTTGTATTTGAAAGAAAAATACTAACTTTTTTTTCAATGAAAAAATAATTTATATTGTTGAAGGGTGTAATAAATCATCCCTAAAGTTTCAGAAGTATCAGCTTCATATTTTATTAAAAAAAAATCTTAAAATTCACCTATTTTCCGGCATGCCAAAATAGATACAAAATATAAACTTTTATTATTTAATTTTAATTTTAAATAGTGTACGACTTTCACTATCAAAATCAGTGCCGTCTATCTGGCTCACTGGAAATTTTTTATTTTCGTGTAACTGTAACGAGGAACCTATCCAATAACACTTGATATTGCCTCCTTTTGATGATTTCGCAAAAGCGTTAAACAAATTTATTTCACGCCTTATTCGAAGGGTGCTCTTCTTTTTGCACTATTTCCTGCATTTTACAAATCTTTTCTGTCTACCTTCTCCATAACTCTATGCTATTTTTCGCGATGCAGATCCATCTGTTCATCGGTGGTCAGCCGCTAGGTAATGGCCACCAACTCTTGAATGTTGTCCTAATTCACTCCTTGAAGTATAGCTGAAATAGCGCTTTGATGCTAAGCCTTTTAAAGTTTAAAAATACCTGCCAATACACAGACTGGAGTAGTGGAGTGATAAGAACCACCGGCCCATCTGTGATCACGTGATGCTCGGTGGACAGAACGTACACTTGTACTGCAAGATCTCGCTCATTTGTCAAGTTGAAATTGATTAAATATTTTTGCTCCTTTTCCAAAACAATTTAACGACTAAATTATTTACAATCCAAGGTTTTACTGTGCATGAATGTAGAGGGGACTTTTCATTCTGCGTTGGACCTGATTTTTAAATGACGCTTCTTTTTACCATAAGTACTTATTTTTATAAATAAACCGAATATCAGATTACGCATCACACACTTTTCCAGTAAGCTAATAAATAGGAAACACCAGCTTGTAATAAGGCATATTTATTTAGAATGTTAAATTTTCAAGAATAGGTTGTGTTATAATATGGGTATAAGTAACAATAAATGGAAAAAACATTAAGAGATTAACAATATAAATATATACGAACTAAGAAATACCAAATAATGGTAATTTCTTCAAATTGAAAATAAACTACGGTATATGATGGAACAAAATTATCAAGAGTATGAAAAGTATACAAAATGTTTCTTATGTGACCAAAAATATTAAAACTTACACATTTTTTTACTTTGACGAGTAGATATAATTAAATATTCCAAATATCCATTCAATTTATATAAAATAAAAGGTATCGGATAATATCCTCAGTCTATTGCTCACAACAATACGCATCTCACCCTAATAATAACATTTTTACTTTGCAGAGACAGCCAACACACCACTTTTTTAATAACATTCTGGACAGAAATCACTTTTCAAAAAAACATTCTATATAATTCTCTTGATAAATAAATGCTTAATTTACAAAACCTTATACACTTCACTACTAAAGAATACATCGACCGTAATACTTTAAACTCTCCCAAATGAAATATTTTAATAATTGCGTAATACCTCTAATAAGTCTGCAATTAACTAAATCAACTCCTTCATGTCCATTCGTAATTACTTTATTTTACCCTCTGTATATATATAGTTACGTATGTTATAATATATACGTCACATAATTCTACAGTTTTGTACTTATTTATATATATACGCTACATATCACATATTACAGTTTTGCATTTACTTAAAATATATGTATGCTACATATCACATATTGCAGTTCTGCACTTACTTAAATATATGCAAATATCACACGTTACAGTTCTGTACTTACGTATACATATGGTACGTATCACACAACATTACATTTGCATGTAGAGTACATATCACATATTTCACAAGTTTACAAGTTCTATATGTGCTGTATATATGAATATTTTATACAACTTGTATGTATTAGTATATTGATCGCAAAAAGATTCAGTAGGTAGTTTAAATTGCATAAATTTAAGTGATATTTTTAATTTTTTAAGACAAACATTACTCTTGTTCGTAATATGCAAAATCTTCAGACAAGCAAATGATTTATCTTTAAGCATTATTAAATTTAAGAAAAGCTACTTGATATTTTGATGAACACTAATGTCATGCCAATGCCGAAACATACTTTGAAAGTGTACTTGAATATTATTATTAAAACACAACTGTTTTGGAGGTTTTCTTTTTCTAACTTTCTACATCGCAACAGAGCAGTCACTAAATAATAATTATAATCAAAGAAAACGCACATACCATTCTTAAGCTTCAAATTCAATCTCTCTTTGCAAGGAAGGTATAGTCATTGTGTTAAATTTGTATTTTTTTTATTAATTAGAATTTTAGATCAGTTTAAAATTCCAAATTACAAGTATTCTTTGTGTTTTGCCATCGGCATTTAATCAAAAGGATGCTGTTTAGTAAAAATCTAATTTTCTTGACCATTTTATATAAAAAATACGGTTAATTTAGTCACAAATGAGCAAACGTTTACTGCAAAGAGTTTTTCCAATATTAATTACCTTTCTTATAACTACTAAATGTATTCCACAGTAGTATACATATCCATCCAAAATAGTGGTGGTACAAATTGGTGACACTTAATATTTAACAAGATATTTATAAGTTAATGGTAAATTTGTAATCTATGAATACAAAATGATACTCTCACAACTGAAATTCATACATTTAGCTGTGACAAATCTATTTTGAAACAAAATGGTTAACAAAAAGTTTTACTAGCCAACTGTTTACTAAATTGAGGAAAATTTACCAGTCAGTTTATTAAAATCAATATCACATCGAAACAATTCTCTTATCAGATGGTGCCATACTCAAAAAAACAATGACCGATAATCATCAAGACAATCTGTAGTCTGCAAGTCTTGTTTCCATAAGGGTTGCACGGAAACCAAAGATGAAAAAAATAATTGAACACTGCTAATAATGAGTAATGTTTCGAAAAAGATGACGCCTTTCCGCAAATTTTGTTTATTTGGCATTTCAAAATATAAGAATATTTTTAATAATAATAGTTGCAACTTATACATTAAACTTAATATTATAATACTGAAAATTGTCAAAGAGAAATAAAAAAAAACTGATTTGGAGAGAGCAGCCTGGATCATGTTTATGTAGACGAGAAATAATAAGGTTACAAGGTTTAAAAAGGATAATTTTGAGATTGAAAAAGATGTAAGAAAAATATGAAATAAAAATATATTCCTATGAAATTAGTAGAGGTTTTGGATTGTCCAAAAAAGCCCCAAATGATTAACACGATGGTGAATTAACCTATTTCCAAGTACAAAAATTTTATTCAAAAAACCACTATGGAATTAACAAGATATTACAACTGTATTAACAAGATATTAGATTTTATTTCAAACACTAAATAATTAAGCAGCGAGTAATGGGCCTACCACACACACAAGTATCACCACACTTTTGCATGCGCATGCCGGTTTGTAAACGGGGCACCGTGTACAAAACACCAACTACACGCACGGTGTTTCGTGTACAAACCCGCATGCAAAAGTGTGGTAATATTTGTGTGTGGTAGGCCCATAACCAGTGGCTCAAACCAAACTTTGAGGGATCAAGAATAGAGTTAGGATGCAGTTAGATATACAGTACCCCATAAGATGAACATTTTCCTTTAATAAATCATCATTCTCCCAAAACATTTACAGTTCATTTGGAAATATCTTTATGTAGTTTAAAAATAATTCTTAAGCCTTGAAGGGACTAGAGCTAGAAATAAAAATATTATTTCTAATTACTCCCATCTCGATTATTATAGACTCTTTACTTTGCCAAACCCAAATTTTTGTAAAGTACGATGAAAGAAGTAATTTTTTTTCAAATCGTTACAATATTCTTGAGAGAAAAAATGACGTATTATTAATTAAAGTATATATAATATTATGGTCACTAGAAACCAGTAGGCAAAAGTTAGTTTTTAAATGTTACATTTGTTCTAAAAATCAGTAAGAAAATATCCTTGGGTTTATATGCAGACCCTTCAATATTACAGTATAAGAGTGAACCAATGTCATATTATCATGACACATCTGATTCTGATACAAGCTTTTATACTCTTGTGATTTTGCCAATTTAGATCAGCAACTTATTTTTAATAAAATCCATAGTTAATGTGTCAGCTGAATTGGTACTGCAAGGGACAAAAAATCTAAATGCGAGTTATCCATGGAAGAATGTTCTATATTATGCTAGATTATTCTATATACATTGTTCCATGATTCAATAAATCACAAAATGATCATTAAATAACTTAAGAACAAGTATTTCAATAATGTATCATAATTTTGTTAAGATTGAAACTGAGATAGAGATAAGGTATTGGTAACATAATTGGAGTACAATGGCGCAAATTACAATTGCTTAAAAATCTTATAAATTGAATCTATCACAGTACTTTCATTCATCTATGTTATATTACTGTTCCTATCACAAAAAGTAAAAATAATACTGTATAGAAACATACATTTACCGTGCGTACTTTTATCAAAAGACGGAAGAAGTAACAATTTCAAAATAATTAACATAGCATATTGTAATGTATTATCAAATGGTTCACAGATTATTCTTAAAATACTGATAAATTTTTAGTGAAAAAATGATAACATAGAAAATATATGAGGTGGTTTTATTGCAAAGTATAATTTTGTGTGCCCAGTTTCATCATTGGATAAGATTTGTGAAAAGTTCGACTAAACACATGACTAAATCTCTATATTCTGAACTTATCTGTAACAAGTCTAAACATCTAATAAGTAAGCATCCTATAAATATAAACTATTGTATCAGTGAAGAACACATGTATAAACAATTTGACTATATTTATTACTTTTATTGTTTACTTCTTCGTCAGAGTTTATAAATAATACTAACTTGGGAATAATTTTTTATGAAATAAATCTTAGCTTTATTGAGATCTTTCCACCTAAAGTACAAAATACATAGAGTTACAAATAATACTAACTTGGGCATAATTTTTTATGAAATAAATTTTAGCTTTATTGAGATCTTTCCACCTAAAGTACAAAATAACATTGAGAAAAATTACTTTCATAATTTGGCATCACCATATTAGTTGCATAATACGGGCAGGATAAACCAATAGTTTATATGGCGTTTACTCTATTCTAGAGAGAACAAAAATCATAATTACAGCAGCAGTGCAGCAAATACAGAAATTAGTCCTCGGTACATAAAAAGCAAGAAATTATTACTGACTCAGTTGAATTGTGGTTTGAACCAAAAACCAAAGATATTTAATGTGATTGTAGTAATTGGGAAAATATGTCAATATCCTGGCAAACTCTAAAGCACTTTAAAATTTCAAAAAGGTGGCAATATTTTTTGAGTTCTAAAAAAATATTAAAGCATGCACCTGAAAAAAATTTGTAGCTTAAATCACATACGAGACTTATATCGGCTTAATAATGGATACAAGAAACACGAGAGAGGGAAGCACCAGACTTCTGTTTCAAACACATCAAGCCCTAGCATAGCCTGCCTCATTTTTTTACAAGTGATGCAGAGTTACTATTTAAAACCTTCAGTTTATTCTTCCATATCCTGGACAATCGAGGAATTTATTATTAAGAGAAGAAGCAGACATTAATCCGTGAGTTTGAGCAATAGTCGTTACCTTGTTAGAGTGTTTACTTGGGTGGGTCCTGAACAGGAGGAACGAAGTGGGCAGCCGGGGCGTAGCCAGGGTAGTTGGAGGTCGGTGGATAGAACAAGGGCGGAGCAGAAGGCAAGTAAGTCACATATTGCGGAGCGGGAGGTCCACCCGCCAAGTAGGGGCTCTCCGACTCATCCGACATGGGGCCGTAAGATAAGTACTGCGAAGGGTACCCCACAGACATCATGGAACCATCACCGTCCACAGGATAGCATGGGATGCGATAGATGGGCGGCGGCGGGAACGACACGTATGGCAAATTACCCCCGAAAGAATTCTCCACAACAGGTGCCGAGTTCTCTTGCGACTGCTGTTCTTTCTGTTCTTGATTATCTGACGGTGAATTGTTTTCGTTGGTGTTGTTCTTAGGTTTTGAAAAGTTTCCGCGATTATTGTTGAAACTGTTCTGATTCCTGTTGAATCCATGACCAGTTTTATTATTGTTGTTCCTTGGAGCATTCTCGGCTCCGTCGTTCCTGCGGTATCTGGGATTGAAACCTCCCCCTCTTGCACCTTTGGGAGTATACTCACAATTCTTCCCGGAAGATCTTTGAGCATTACATTTGTTATTGCTATACTTGTTATGTTCCTGAGGCATGTTAGCATTAGGAGATTCTTCCAGAGAAAGATTTTGCTGCATATCCTGCGAAAATAAAAAGCAAATTTTATTTTTATCTAAAAGTTCCAATTTGAATTTAAATTTTCCATTTAATTCAAGATAAATCTTTTTTGCTATTCTTGCCGGCGTTTAAACATTTAAAAAAAAAGCAATCTGAAATTGACAAACAACTGAAAAACAATTGACTCAAAATTTTACCAGACAAATAATTAAATATTTTTGTTTTTAAACAGGAATCGAACCCATGAAACTCGGACTAAAAGCAAATGTCATATTCCTCCCCATCGAAATAAAAAAATAATTATAAATCGAATAATTGTTAAATTTTACAATCTGGCACAAACCAAAATAATGATTATTTGTATAAATTAATTTCCTATACCCATATTTTATCGATTTGAAGATTGAATAAAAAATACTTTAAGCAGTTTGTAGCCAGTAAAGAGGTACCTATATCATTTGAAGCAGATCTGAGACTTACGATAGCCAGCTGATTAGGGGACACCCTGTTGTGATGCAGCGAATGGTAGGCCGGATGAGGAGCCGGGGCTGACGGCAGAGGCGGCCCCAGCAGGGGAGGCAGGCCGTGGGTCCATCCACCCGTGGAGTACATCCACTCTACCCCCAGGTTGAAGAAGAATCGAAGTGTCAGTACATCTGCGGACAAATTAATACATCTTAACGCATAAAAATAACCATGCATGTGCATTCATATCTGACGGCCAGGAATTGTAATATGGTTTCAGCCCTGAGATCTTTTAATATATTGGGGGGACCGGAAAGTAACCAAAATTTTCACACTTTTTTTTACAGTCAGCTTGCGTCGACTCACGGTCCAGAAAACAAAAAACACATTTTTTATTAATAGTGGATTGTGAGGGTTGCGAATTTGGTATTTTGATTGGAATATTTTTTTCCTTATTTATGAATGATGTCAAGCCCAACGACTAATAGAGAACATTTGCATTATTTGCTTCCTGTTTTTGTTTGACCAGGAAATTAATGAAAATGAAGTGATGAAATAATTCGCACGGAGATATTTTGAAACTTAAGTCAATATCCATAGGTGGTTAAAGAATTACTGAAATGGCGATAGGAACCTCGGAGATACCCCTGGGATGGGAAGACCTTTAAAACTGAATGATGATGTACTGTTGTCTTTAGTTGGGTCTGATCCTTGTCAAACTATCGCAAAATTATCGACTGAGCTTGGTTTATTATGATCAATAGTACAGAAGTACCTTCATCACATCGGTAAAATTAATAAACAAAGAATTTGTTTTCCCCATTAATTTTCACTAACCGCGCTAGAGCGGCAAAGAATTGTACGTCATTTGTCTTGACCAGATATGAAATTGACCCAGCGAATTGTAACTTGCGATGAAAAATAGGTGCTGTAAAACAATCATATGTGGAAAAGACTGGCTTTCTTCGAGCAAAGTAGCTGTCCTTACCCCTAAATCATTATTCCCCATTAAAAAAGGGGTTATCTGTGTAAGGTGGGATGTCACCAGAATGATTAATTTTGAATTGCTAAAACCCAGTGAGGCATTCACTGTAGCATACTGCCAACAATTAGAGAAAATTCATCATTCAATCATTTTATTGCTGTATTATAGTAATTCATTAATATGATTCCTAAAGGAAGTAATCGAGTTTTATTACCTTTTTTGCAATTGACAAAAAATTTACATAAAAGGTGTTAATACCTATCCTGCACTTAGGCGCTAGTCAAGCGAACAGGTATTAATACCTAACCTAACCTAACCACACTTTGTGTATGTCTGAGAACCTTCTTATCTCAAACAGACCGACAATAGCTATCACCTTCTTCTTCTTCCGCTTTATCCATTCAATAGATGTTGGCTATCATTACTTTATTTACTGCGGTCCGAAGCTATCGCTGGAAACTTGTTGTCTAATAGATCGATATTAGCATCCATCGCTATTTTCTTATAATAATATACTGAATAATAAGCCATTTCCTCTGAATATGTGAAGATATTTTTTTTTACTAATTTTCGAATCCATTATATTGACTGGATAAGTTTCATGCAAATATTTTTTTGGTCCCTTGAATTTCAAATTAACGAGGTGGGCATTACTGAATATTTTAAGAGACAATAAAAAAATCATAAGAGTCTAAGGTAGCCATACTCAACCTGCAGCCTGCCCGCCAAGCTTTTATATGCGGCCCGAAACATCAGGAAAGCGATAAAAAAAATTTGGCATTGTAAGTTTTCAATATCTTGAAATACACGTGAATAAAAAGACAAATTTTTGTCAGATAGCAAGGATGAATTTGTTATTTCAACTATAGATAGTTTCAACCACAGAGTGTAAGTTTTGTGTTTGTCATGTAATTTTTTAGTGGTCCTCGTATTCCACATTCATCCATTACTGTCAGTAAAATCTCGTGTTCCAGTGTATTGGATGCTTTTTTGAAATCTATAAATATTATTCCTACTTTTTTTATCATTCAAATAATTCACACAATATTTTGAGTATGTCCAAATCTTTGTATTGTACAAACTGTTATTGTATTTTTAATGCATCGTGTCTGTGCAACTTTGGACATTTTTCCTTTTATAATTCCGTCTCTCGTAATAAGGTGTTGGAATGCGTACTCATAAATCATGTTTTCGTATGCGTTTATTTATCTATTATTTTTATTAAACTAAACTAAACAAAAATTAACGCTTGGATATATGTTAGTTCTGAGTTATATTTTTTCATTATTGTATTTTGAGTATACAGATAAGATGAAAATAAATTTAATATAGGGTACAGAGTAGCTGGCAAACATCTTGAAATTTTTCAGTGTAGTAGGGGGAAGTTTGCGCATGTACCATTCCACCAACGAGACCCAAAATTTGTCTTCTGCGCATTCCCCCACTATGCCAAAAAATTTCAAGAAGTTTGCTAGCAACTGTAATAAGCTGTTAATATCTGTGCTGGTATTGGCTGGTATGCTGATAAGCGATAAGTATTATTATCATTCTGTTATAGTTAAAAACCATATTTGTTAATTAATCAAGTGGCTGCGCCCTAATATTGAATACGCCCTTATCAACCAATACTGTGCCCTATATTAATCCCGCATAACATAGCAACCTAATACAGTGAAACTCTCTTAATACGTTTTTAAAGGGACCAGCAAATAAAAACTTATTAGGCGTGAGAACATATTAACAGTGATTTCATTATTTTCACATATGATTTACACTTTCTAATTTTGTGTTTTAATTGAAATTTCGTTTATATAATATGAAAATTTAAGGACATCTATTTAAAAAAAATTAAGTAGGTAAATATATACATTTGTAAAATATTACCTGAGGGTCAGAAAACAATAAAAACCACCAAAACAATAAAAATTTTAGCACTGTCAAAAAATATTTTATTAATAACCATACTAAAAGAAAACCATATAATATCTTATGTATGTATGTCACTACCTATGTGCAAACCTTAATTTTAAAAGAAAATATACAAGTTATCTAAATTACTATTGCAAAAAAAATACCTATCTTAAACTAATAATATTATTAAAGGAAAAATCAATCATAATTTAAATATAAATCAGTGTATATTGACAAAACATAAACTTCACGAATACGAAAATTACCTGTATCTACTTCCCCTGGCTTGGTAAAGATTGCACATTTGTAAAAAAGAACCATTTGTAAATAGTATTCTACTTGACTTCATTTTAAAAATGTATCCCTTTTGATGATTTCTACATAATTTAGTTGTACATCCAACATATCGCCTTGGGCAAACTCAATGGGGCAAAGTTCAAACAACCTGCCAATTCAGGGGCGAACTCGACGAACTTAACACAATAATACATTAAATAACATTCTTTTGAGATTAATAACGATTTTATTTATTTTAATTACGTTTGATTTCACAATACCTGAATATTTTCCCGGGCGCAAAGAATATTCGTGATATTTTTTATCGTTAAATTAAATTTGATCCGTTTTTTTGTAACTCAATTAGAAAACCATCGGAGATATTACGTAATGAATATTCCCGATTGTTTCCTTGAAGAAATACAACCAAAATGAGAAGAATTTCGTTTAGGCGAATTAATTTTGCACTGACGTTGATTGATTTTGCGATTGCGACTACTTATATAAAAAATTATCATAAATAATCGCCGCGTAAAATTATTTATTAAATATTATTTCACTTGTCAGTATTCAACCGTTCTGTTTTGTTTTACAATTTTTTTAATAGATTTCAAAATATTTTGTTGTTCAAGAACAAGTTTATTCATGGATAAACGCTAACCGTCGGTCGTTTTATTTTATTTCTCAAGAAACTAATCAAATCAAGCCAATCAAAACTAAACCGGAAGTAATGAATGGCTCCCAATGATATCTATCATTTTGATGAAAATAATTTAAAAACAGATTTATTTTTAAGGAATGAAAAGAGCATGGAGTAAAAATAATCAAAGAAAAATTAGTACAAACAAGTTTAAAGAATTATTTGCGCTGATCAAAGCCGACTATAAACACGTAACTCGCCAGTCGGGTACGCCGAAAATCGCGCGAAAATTATTATACGATATATGAGTACTTGAATTATGAATCGAGTAATTTAAGTGATTAATTGTCTTTAAATTTGTTTAATTAACATTGTACGTCCCGCGAATTCACGCGACGCGAGGCCGGCGCCACATTGTGCAGACGTTCCGTCGCAGATCTTCCATTTTACTACATTTTATCTACATTTTTTCCATTATATAATACGCACTTATCAAACGCACTGCGCGGACATTCGACGAAATGATGCGACCACGACATCTGACATCCCCGCAGTGTGGCGCTGGCCTTTGTTTCACTGAATTTGTCGGCAGTTATTTCACGTGTTTGAAATGATATTGAATGATTTTAATGACCCTAATGAGCGAAATAGACCCAGGAAGAAAGGCAATCCGATAAATAATTAAAAATAAATAGTATAATTGATACAAATACTTGTGAATTTTAATTAAATTACGGTATATTTTGGACGTTAAATATTGACGAAAATGAAACAAAATATTACAGTAGCACCTACCGAAAGGGCTTCTGGAATTGCAAATTATCAGGTGCGCCTGCCAATGCAATTGTGTATTCTCAGAAATGGATTTTTCGGTCAATTAAGAATGTTTGCATAGTTAAGAATGAAAATAATTCAAAAATTAATGTCACCAATGCGGCTCTGCGAGTATTATACGAGTATATTTGAAAGCCAAGCATTCTTTGTTTATATTGGGGATTAAGTTTTATTGTCTCGCCTTTTCAAATAGTACAGTTTTTGTCAAACTACTTTTATGGCTCTGCAAGAATTATCTATTGTAAGCTGCCCATTTTGTGAATTATGCAATTTATTTGGGTTAATTGTTTTATTAGCCTATTTAAATACTGGAGGGTTTTTTCAGCCGCTAGAACTTTTATGACACCGCCAAATTCGCATTCACGGCGAAATATTCTGCTGCATGCGAGACGCCCGCGCTGTATTTTGTCCGGACCGACGCTACCTACCTACATTCTCGGCTTCTAGAGCGAACATGGCGGACCACCCTTACATTTTTTGTTTCTGTGCGTAACATCAACTATTATGAAAAAACAGAAGTAATTTGCCTAAAACTTGTTGATTAATTGCATATATTTATACACACGTAATGATAAACATAATACAATATCTATTCATACAATTAATTACTATGAATAAATTACTTGAAGCATTTGAATATTTGAAATTTCCGAAATTAAGCCGAATTACAGTAATACAAGAGTAGAAATGACAGTAGGAATGTTAATGCACTTTATATATTTTATTCTAGGAAATGAAAGAACTTTCTAAGAAACAATCTGACGGGGTCTTCATTAGTAATTAGTTGCGAATCGGGTTTTTACGGCCTCTTAAGCAATTCCAAGAATTGGATTTTTCAGACACCTATACAATTAAGTAGGTATATTTGTATGAAGTTAAATATGAATGTAAATAATATTTGTATTGCGGTTGCGGCTCTGGTATTGTGAGGATTATCCGGATTATTGTCTTTGCAATATTTGCTTAGATTTACAGCGGCTGTTCTTTGGTTAGAATTTTGACTTTTGTCATTTTCTTTGAAAAATATTTATTAGGTACCCTATTATAAAATTTTACTACCCTTGTTCACATTTGGGTAATGGAAAAACCCATAAAAGAAGTGGCTTTTTTTATTGGACTCATTTAATTTTTTCTTTTGAATATCAAACAAAATACCAATATAGTGTTTCGAAAAACGTATTATGAAGATTTATTTGTATGGGTAAATTGAGTTCAGCTAAAAATATTTGCACTACTTAGGCGAGAAACGAAAATAAGCGGGAAACGTATTAAGCCTAATAAAATATGCGATTTGTATGGGACTTTTTCGGGACCGCAAAGTTTAAACTTATTTTGCGGGAGAACTTATTAAAAGTGAATTTATTAAGCGAGTTTCACTGTATATATGTGAAGAGAAAAAAGGTTGAGTACCGTTGGTCTAAGGCAATACAACTGCAACCAAACAGAGAAAGAAGGTGACTGTGTGACAAAATCAATGTTTGACATTTTAACTTTTTATGGAAATAAAAACACTTATTAAACACACACAAGACGATCATTTCGGCTGTGCTAACTAATTGCCATTAACACATAAAAACACTCATTTTTTAGTTCTACATATTTAATTTTATGAGACCTGTTTCGCCTTAAGAGGGCATTATCAACCTTTCTAAAAAACAAGTACAGTGAAACTCTCTTAATACGTTTTTCAAGGAACCAGCAAATAAAAACTTATTAGGCGTGAAAACATATTAACAGTGGTTTCAATATTTTTTTCATATTATATTATTTACACTTTCTAATTTTGTATTTTAATTGAATTTTCGTTTATATTAGGTCCTTACATATGAAATTGGCGTTTAGTATGGGAGGAACATAAAGCCGATTTTTTTTTTATTATAATATATTTATTTAATCAAAGTATGTACCATTGCTATCTATGCACTTTTGCCATCTCATAGGTAGTTCATCGATCCCTTTACTAAAAAAACCATTCGGACGGGAATCAATAAAATCTTTGAAGGCGGTTTGGACTGCCCCATCGGAGTTGAATTTTTTCCTTTGCAAGAAGTTATCCAAATTTCGAAAAAAATGGTAATCTGTTGGGGCAAGGTCCGGAGAGTACGGTGGATGTCTTAGACATTCCAATTGAAGCTCCTCTAATTTGGTAGCCGTCTGTTGTGCAGTGTGTGGTCTAGCGTTATCATGAAGCAGCAGTGGCCTAGAGCGATTAACCAGCCTCGGTTGTTTAGCAGCTAGCTTTTCCATCATGGTTTGCAGTTGCTGACAATAGACATCTGCCGTAATCGTCTGGCCAGATTTAAGAAAGCTTTAGTGAACGACACCAGCACTAGTCCACCAAACGCTCACAAGTAACTTTTTTGGAGTCAATTTTCGCTTGGGACATGGTTTGGCTGGTTCGGCAGGGTTCAGCCATTGCGATGAGCGCTTCCGATTATCGTACAGGATCCACTTTTCATCACAGGTAATGACTCGATTTAAAATCCCTTCATTATTGTGCCGGTTGAGTAATGCAACGCAGCAGTCAACGCGCGTTTGTTGATTTGCTTCACTCAATTCGTGAGGTACCCACCTTTCAAGCTTTTTCACCTTACCAATTTGCTTCAAGTGGATTAAAACAGTTTTATCACTAACACCGCAGCCTGCAGCTAACTCGGATGTGGTTTGCGATGGATCCGCTTCCACAATAGCCTTCAATTCTTCATTATCAACTTTGGTCTCCGGCCGTCCACGGGGCTTGTTCTGCAGGTCGAAATTTCCAGAACGAAAACGTTGGAACCAAAAACGCACTGTGTTTTCTTTTGCGGCACCGTCGCCATACACATCATTAATCCTTCGAGCCGTTTCTGCAGCACTGGTGCCACGGTGGAACTCGTACTCGTAAATAACGCGATATTTCAAGTTTTTCATTTTGTAAACTGAGTGACGCAAAGAAAAAAACAATTGAGGAAAAAACAAATGAATTATAATTTTCAAAACACAAATACATGAGTAAATAGCTGTATAAATTTGGATTTGGAATTCCTAACCAAAGAGAAGATATTTGAGATCAAATTTGCCAGTACGGCAAAACGCCAATTTCATATGTAAGGACCTAATATAATATGACAATTTAAGGATATTTTATTTTAAAAAATTAAGCAGGTAAATATATACATTTGGTTCACTGAACTGGTTCAATTTGAACAATTGAGCTGATGAGCCAGGTCAGTCAGGTGAGCCGAATCGCCCACCACTGACTCGTGCTTAGTACTGGACGCAATAATGCCGCCCAAGTATCTCAACTCGCGCGGCGCTCGCCCGTAAAACGAGCGAGTCGAGAGTCCCGCACGTAGGTTATCTGAAGTTTTTATATAAAACAGAATTTTTTTAAATTGTGGAGTCATTACTTTTGCAATATATGCACCAACATCTACTGAAATAAAACAATTATTTGCATATCAGGATGCAAAATAAATTGAAACGCGCGAGTGACCTCGCGCGTAAAACTCGGCATCTGGACGCAATATAAATTGGAACGCGCAAGTGGACTCACGTGTAAAACGCGCCATCTGGACAGGCTCTTAGTATTCACATAATATATTCCGTGGCGGATCGCGCAGAGAACAAACACACGTGCGGACAATCTGTCAAATGTGGTGCGTTGCAATCAAAAACACGAGATGCGACGTCACCGATTTTACGTTGAAGTAAGTTCCGCGGGCAGGGAACCAAACAGACACCGAAGCGAGCGTTCTGCCAGCGGAAGGATCGATGATCCGCATAGTAGCGACATTCCGCAGCATAAAAAACGCGATGGAAGATATACCTAGTGTGACGCCGGCCTTAGAAATAGATATTACGTAATTAATATTGCCGATTGTTTCCTCGAAGAAATACAACCAAAATGAAAACAGTTTCGTTTAGGCGACTATATAAAAAATAATCGTAAAGAATCGCCGGATAAATTTATTTATTAAATATTATTTTATTAGCCTATTCAAATACTACAGGGTTTTTTCAGCGGCTAGAACATTTGTGACGCCGCCAAAACCACCTAATTTTTATTGCATCCATTTTTCAGGAATGTTGAACAAAATTTAGTCTTCCGAAAAACGTATTATGAAGATTTATCTGTTTGAATAAAAAGAGTACGGCTATAAATATTTTCACTACTTAGGCGAGAAACGAAAATAAGCGGGAAACGTATTAACCCCCCCTGGGCCGCGTCGGATATATCCGACAGGCACAAAATAATTTATTTATCGACGGCCGCTTATCGAATTTCAAAAACTGTTGTGACCTGTCGTTCCATTTTCAACTCAAAAACATCACGGATTATATTTTAAATCAACAATCAAAACAGAAGTTTTTCTGCCGTCAAAATCGTATAGAATTGTCATAGATGGCGCTCTGATCGCGTGTTGTGCAATCGAAATTCAAATATTCCATCGTCAAGGTCACGCGCAATGTGCGCGGGAAATACGATTTATTTTTTTCGATTTTCGATTTATTTGTACACGTATATACAAATATATACGATATGTTTTGCGATATTTGTCAGTTTTTGTTGGTTTATGATTCAATTGAATACTAATAGTGATTTATTAACAAAAATACACGCAATTTTGTTGCGTTTATTTGAAATATGTGTGTGTGTGAAAGTGTATCATATTTATGTGTTATGAGTGCGATGTCCCGTCGTGTGCCGTGCCGTGCAACAAAATATATCACACAGAAGAAGATTATTATTATTAATAGTAGTGTTGTCTCTAATAAACAAATAAAAAATGATTATTATTTTTCAGAAAATGTTGCGCTGGCAACATTATGGAAATTCAAAAAAAGATTATTTTTTTTACTTAAATGATAAAAAAATCATTGCATTTCGACACTTACGATAAAATAATATGAATGTGTGTGTTTTTTTTTTAATATACGCATGTTTTCATGGTTTTTTCATAAAAAGAAAAATCACAAAAAATTCCGAAAATTTACGGCCCACAAGTTAAGCCTAAAAAAAATATGGGATTTGTATGGGACTTTTTCGGGACCGCAGAATTTAAACTTATTTAGCGGGAAAACTTATTAAAAGTGAATTTATTAAGCGAGTTTCACTGTACATATTTTTATTTCCATTTTTTGTGATTATGGAATTCTATAAACTTACTTCATACAATAAATTCAAAGTTTTGTTGGAGTTTCAGACCGGATGTTTCAATTTGTCGGAATATCAAACCATTAAAAGATTGAGATTTACTTACTTTAAGATTTATAATGAGAGAAATTTTATTACAAATGATATAATGAAAGATGAGGCATCAACTCACCGTGGTATGGAAGGTCCGATCCATTAGCATTGACAGACCTCTGGACTGCCAGATTGACACCTGGCGGAGGAGGCGGGGCGGGCAGGCGGTGCAGGGGCAGGCCATGCGGGGGCATAGGAGGGGGTGCACAGTATACCCCGTACGGCGGAGGCGTAACCCCCCACATAACACTTCCCTGCCCTAAAATGTACATGTCAAAAGCACTTCTCAAATGATGCGTGCCTAGTCATCATAATCAGCGACGTTAATATGATCAGTAGTCTATTATTAATTTAGTTAAGAAACACATTGTGATACATGTGGTAAATAATATTTTTTGAAACATAACATCGGATTAAATTTTTAACAAAACACAGGATTTGTACACTATTTTACATAAAGATGTAGTATTAAAATACTATGGAATCACGATAAGGATTAAGAAAATATATAGGGCAGAGTGTTGAAGGTATCAGGAACAGAGAGCGTCTGCAAAAGACCTGGCTTGATCAGATTCTACAAGTATTGGAGGATGGCCCTGTTAAAAGCCTCAACAACCGTAGAGCATGCATGAGTAGATGTACGAATGTAACCAAAGCAAAAGTAGCGTGCTAAGATAGAGGAATAATACGTTCTATCCTCTTTGCCTACCCCTGCGGAAAAAACTGCTTGATGGTTGGTTAATTAGGAATCATGATAGTGCACTTTTCTGGAGACTGGGTTCAGTAATCATAGATTACATAATTAATTTTCGATTTGAACAGACATTATACTAAACTCGCCAAAACACAAGACTCAAATACAATAATTATGACAATAATGAGCAAACTCTACCGAAATAATATCCTGCTTATTCTAAATTTGGAGTAAGTAAATATTATTCTAGTATTTTTAATTTGAAATTTAATCCCTTGCCTCATAAATCAATACACATGCCTGACAAGCTTGATAGGTAATAAAAATTCAACAGTTATAACTACTTATTCTGAAATAAGTAGATATAATTGTTTTATACATACAGTAAAACTTTGATTTTACGAAAAGTTGAAATCCCGTTACATCTCCATGCGTTGCTATATACATATTTCACGTAATTAACATGGATGAATTTTTTTCATTTCCCCAGTTTAACAATGAAACATTTAGAAAATTCAACATGCAGCTTGAAAGTTATGCGCATTACTTTGAATTTTACTTTGCTTTCCAAAAAGGAAGGGGAAAAAATGGCATCTATGTTACCTACTGGATCCGAAAGAATAAGTATGCGAAATTCGGATCAGATCGGTCAAACGATACAGATTTGTACAGAAAATATATCAGAGGAGGGGGTAAGGTAAAGGGGTGGGGAAGGGGGGAAATTTTGCCTATATAACCCGCAGGGTCCCAAAAAATAAGTATTCAAAATTTGGGTCCGTTCAGTCTAACGATACAGATTTGCATAGAAAATATATCAGTGATGAGGGTGGGGGGAAATGTCATATTTTTACCTGTCGGGTCCTAAAGAATAAGTATGCAAAATTTTGTTCAGATTGGTCGAACGGTACAGGTTTCCATTAAAAATATATCAAAGGAGGGGGAAAGGTAAAGGGGGAGAGGGGAAATGTCACCTATGTTACCCGCCGGGTCCTTAAGAATAAGTATGCAAAATTTGGTTCAGATCGGTCAAACGGTACAGATTTGCATCGAAAATACTTCAGCAGAGGGGAAGGGTTAAAGGAATAGGGAGGAAATGTTGCCTATGTTACCCAACAGGTTCTAAAGAATTTTCCAATTTTGAGTCCGATCGTTCGAACGGTACAGATTTGCATTGAAAATATATCAGGGGAAGGAGAAATGTCACCTATGTTACCCTCCGGGTCCTAAAGCATAAGTATGCAAAATTTGAGTCGAATCGAACAAACAGTGTAAATTTGTATAGAGAACAGACAGACAGACAGACATTGAGTTTTATAGGTATAGATAGATATATGGTTTTATAGGTATAGTATAGATATATGGTTCAAACGCTTTATTTAAGCAAAGACAACCGAATGTAATCAAAAAAATTTAATTCGGAAAATGTTAGGTACCTATATCTAAATATTTATCAATATTGAAAGGGTAGGTACCGGCGCCTTTTTTTTCAAATAATTTGTGCGAATTCGAATGGACAGCTAGCGCTGTGTCAAAATTTCAAAGAAATAGTTGAAGAACTTTAGGAGATTTAAGATTTTGGACAATCGAGCATTTACATTTTTATTTATTTAAATTAATAGTAGATATATAAAAATAAAGTAAGTATACAAAAACATCCTCGTATTAGAATGCAATGATGTGCCAAAATTTCAACATTTACATTTTTATTTATATAGATGAACTGATGTTAGAACACAATCCAAACAACACTTACAAGTCGGATGAAACAGTAAAGTTTTTTTTAAGCAATAGCAACAGAAAAAAGTCAATAATTGCAAAGTAATCTAAGACAATGTACATTTTTGAAAAAAACGTATGCATGTATAACATTTTATTTTCATCGAAAGCCTATTTTTCTTTACAATTTTCATTTTCTCACTCTTAGGTGTTTTAGAGTTTTACACTGTTTTTGATTTTGTTCCCTAGAGAAGTGTAAAACTGAAGTTTTACTGTATGAGCATTTCTGATCATATACTTTCGTTCCTAATATATATTTAAAAAATATTATTTTAGCAATATTTTCCACCTCTTTTCTGTTTCGCAAGTTTTTTTGATACTTATTTTTGTAATAACTTTTACTCATTTTTATTCAGCTAACAAATTCATAGTTTGTTATAACGGTGTTACGATTTTCTCTTCCAATTTTCTTTGTCAACAAAAAGTATCCCATTTATGTAGTTTATCAAAAATGCATTGCCAATATTAAATAACAAACACAGCGAAAAAATAATATGAATAGCGTTGCAGTTTCAATTTTAACATTTTTATATTTTGTTGGCGGAATGTGTTAATTATGTGGAATCTTGCATATCACACATCGCAGTTAATTTAGTACATATTTAGATTCCATTTTCATGCAATCCGAATCAGCAAATTTAGATAAGAATTGTGGAATAATATAAAGTTCTGTGAAAATGTGAGTTTTATTGAGTAACTAACCATCACGCCGTTCTCCCCAGGGACAGGCAGAGAGGATAGAATGCCATATTCATTATTCTACCTTGGCACACCACTTTTGCTTCGGCTTTCATACATCTTCTCATGCAAGCTCTACAGTTGTTGAGGCTTTTAACAGGGCTGTTTTTTCCAGGGTGCCAGGTCTTTCGCTGACGCCCTCTATTCCTGCCGCTGTCAACACTCGTCTCATATATTTTCTTAACTATCCTTTCCTCGCTCACATGACCAGCGATCCTTTCTTTACTCCATCTACCACGCTGCATCCAGCAATACATTCAATTCTAATTGCCTATTAATAATTCATTCTATCAACCAAAGATTTTCCACACACACCCTTGGTGACAGAATTTCTACCGCATTCAGTCAACTTTCATTCCCTTTTTGCCAATTCCAGGCCTCACTTCCATACATCAGAGTTGGCAATAGAACACCATTATGGACCGCTAATCTCGTTTCCTGTGACACATTCTTACTGGTCATAATTACATTCAGAGCACCATTTAATTTGTTTCCCGTATTCACACTCTTTTGACATCGTTCTCAGCCTTGCCGTCTCTACTAAACTTACTTTCCAAATACACAAATTCGTTAACTTGTTTTAAGTATTCAAATTACCATTACATCACACTTAGTCACTCTTTTGTCTCTCTCGAACACCATCACTTTAGATTTGCTAACATTCATCAGAAGTTTACTCTCCATGCATACTTCGGACATTATGAACACTAGGCACTGCGGATCAGTTTTACTATTGGTCACTAAAACTGCATTGTCTGCGTACAGTAGGTAGGATATGGCGAGCCTATTCATTCTCGCTCCTACTTCTAGTTCCTTTAGTTCTTTCATACAGGTTGAAAAGCCATGATGACATTGCGCATCCTTGTTTGACACCTTTTGTGATATTAAACCATGACGTGAATACCCCATTAATTCTCACGCAAGCACTACTTCCCTCGTACAGGGATGCAATTGCCTGTATGAGCATACCCTTCACGTATTCAGACAAAACCTTCCATGACTTCTGTCTTATCACTCTGTCATATGCTTTTTGTAAATCCACTTGCTGTATTTAGAGAATTCGAAAAGAAATATATCTCACCAGGATGAGTGACCATAGATGCTGCAGTCATTTGGTTGTGGGGATGAGAGTTAAATACAGGCGATACACTCCCTTCATTTCCATTGGATGCCTTGAATGATTAGTATTTTAGAGTGAGTAAAAAACCAAGTTTCAATAATACAAGAATAAATACAGCAACAATTTACCTTCTTACCTACCCAACATTATCTGCTGCATTCCAATAATAAAAATATATTAATTGTGGAAAAAATTTATGTATTATGGTAAATAAGTTAGAAACCATTGACATTAAAATAAATATACATATTTGAAATGGACAAAATACTGTAGAGTTCTCCTCATGTGGACAAAATGTTTATTATTACCTTCTTTGGTATTAATTTGCCCTGAACAAAACCAAATATACTTTTGACAATGATTGTAAATTTGAAAAAGACCTGAACGGTGTAATGTATGGATGAGGTCACCGACTCCTGCTGAGTGAGATAGGTGGCAGACATGGGCCGACCAGAGCTTTCCCTGTTGCCGTTCTCCACAGAACCATTAGCATTCTGCTCCACAATCAGAGGCATCGCTACCATTTCAATCTGGAAACACCAAATAACATATTATTAACATTAAAAGCAAGCAGCTTCTCATATAATATACCTAATCCTTAATAGCCCTAAATATTATAACACACACAAAAGTACTTGGATAACTTGCTGAAAGAATTATTCTTTTTCTACAGCGCTAACTCTCGGAGCAAGATTTGGCCTTCTAAACTATTCTCCATCAACTTCCATGGCCAATCTTCTCCAGTTTCTGAACCTTACCTCTTTCTTGGTCTGCTGATTTGGCCTTCTTCTTTAAAGATATACGTGAAGACACTCAGAGGATGTTTTGAGCGATCATTTTTGTTATAAACCAAAAAATAAATAAATATAAAAAAAACAATGAAAGTAGACTGAATGTGGTGGAAATGCGGTCACTAAGGCGCTTGTATGGAAAATCTTTGGTTGATAGAGTAAGGAATGAACAAATTAGAAGTGAATGTAATGCTGGCCGTAGTGTGGTAGATAGAATAAAGAAAGGAGTACTGAGATGGTTTGGTCATGTAGAACGTATGAATGAGGAAAGGATAGTTAAGAAAATATATGGAGCAAGTGTTGAAAGCAACAGGAATAGAGGGCGTCCGCGAAAGACCTGGCATGATCAAATACTACAATTTTGGAAGATGGCCATGTTGAAAGACTCAACAACCTTAGAGCTTGCACGAGAAGATGTATGAATGTAGCCGAAGCAAAATTGGTGTAGAATGTTCTTAGGTTTTCACGGCCACTCAGAATCTTCAAGTTTGTGTTTACTGGGGTATTATGCCGTGTTGTTACAACCTTTCGGGCCGACGTTTCGGATCCCATTGCAGGGTCCATTATCAGGGCTGATGTGTGTGCACATCAGCCCTGATGATGGACCCTGCAATGGGATCCGAAACTTCGGCCCGAAAGGTCGTAACAACACGGCATAATACCCCAGTAAACACAAACTTGAACAAAATTGGTGTGCCAAGAATGTGGCATTCTATCCTCTCTGCCTACCCCTGCGGAGAAACGATGTGATGGTTGGTTAGTCAGATAGACTATTTTAATGATCTATTTAATATTTGTACTGTATGATTTTACTATAAATATATGTATCATAATGTAAAAATGATAAACACATGCAATGTCTACTCAGTCCGCATGTGAGTAAATAGTTATAGTATTTCACAATTTTGTTCACTCCTCAAAAGACAAAACCAAGATATGATGGGTCAACTTTTGACTGAGCACTCCTTTGTTGTCCGAAGTGGGTGACTCTCTATCTGCATTGCAAGTATTTGTAAGTGGAGTTCCACAGGGGAGTGGGCTGGGACCAATTCTCTTTATTTTGTACATTTTGGATCTTCGTGCTGCTGTCCAGTCCACTATGAGCATCATTGCCGATGAGACAAAATATTTTGGTAACCTCCTTACTGACGATGAGGTGTTACAGAAAGACTCAAATCAATTATTGGAGTGGACAAAGCAGTGGCTCATATGTCTCATACGTTGTATACTCCATGTCGGCAAGAATAACCCAAATATTGAGTATACCTTAAACGAAAGCCTAATTAAGTCAGTGGTCTCTCAGAAGGATCTGGGTGTTACTATTACCAAGGACTTTAAATGGTGTGAACACATAGCGAGTGTGGTTAAGAAGGCTAACTCTGTTTTGTATTTGGTGAGAAGATCATTCCAACATCTGACGGTACCACTATTCACAACTATTTATGACATATGTGAGGCCTCTCCTCGAATATGCCTCTCAGATCTGGAATCCGTATTTTGCTAAAGATATAGTTTTACTGGAAAATGTACAGAGACGAGCCACAAAATGGCCCCTGGTTCTTAAAAACCTGGAATACGTGGAAGGGCTGAGTCTTGAGACTGCCCACTCTTAGGAGCGACGAGCAAGAGGTGACCTCATCGAGACATTCAAGATACTATCGGGCTAATACAATATTCCTAATATGACATATATGTTAGCATTAAACACTAATGTGGGCCTTCGAGGACATCACCTGAAGTTGAACAAGTCTCGGTTCTCGTGTAACCCAAGAAAACATGCATTAAGCAATAGAGTGGTCAATATATGGAATAGTTTGCCTGAGGGCGTTGTGTCTGCCAGCCAGTGTCAACCAATTTAAGAATAGGCTGGATATTCAAATGAGAGACAGTGATATGGACCTATCAGCTTACGCTGCCTGCCCGTTATTAATAATAATAATAACTCACCTTGCATGGCTCAAAGTTGGTTATATCCAATTTGGTGTACTTTTCTAAATACTGATGACAATATTTATCGTCCTCTTGGATAGAATTAGGGGTAGAGGCGTCACAAGCCTCGTCATTCCAAATATCATTATTATTGTCGTCCTCCATTTTGAAATCCAAAATCTCGTCCTTGCAAAAGAGGCTGTTTCTCGGGTAGTTCCTGCTACCACCAAAGCCTCCCTGGTTGTCCTTAATGCGAGCTAAATCTTGTCCCACTGAGCCTGTCTTCTTTACTTTGCACCGAAATCTGTGCAAATTGTTTGTCGGTCCAATGTAACCTATAAATATATCCAATTGAAGAATGTGTTAACAAAATAATTACAACGAACTCACTTACAAAGACGTCACCAGGAGACTCTCGTCAGCAAGATACACGGCCAATTGAGCGTGACAAGAACAAACAGATCTTATAAGGTTTCGTTGTGATTACAAAATACTAAAAACATTCCAGTGCTGATAAAGCACTCTCCGAATAGTTCTAGGAAATTTGGTCACAAAGAAATGCATGTCAGCAGTGTCCAAATATGAGCCTGAAAATAAAAACATGTCAACTTGACACGAGTGGGAAGAAATAATCAACATAGAAATAAACAAATGCAGAAGCGTGTCATACTTTATTTTTAACACACGCAGATATCCTTGATGCATTCCCAAAATGAATAGGATGTACATATATTTTACAACCTTGGTTTATTATAGTAGATTATTTTACGTCTTACTATTTAACTTCATAGTTTTCTCAGAATGTGTGCAGAGATGCCTAGGACAATTTTACAAGGAAATTACTGGTCTGTACTGTTAAGGCGGCAAATTTACAGCAAATGCATATTTCTGCATTTTTTACGAAAATGAGTTTTTTTATTATTCATTTATATCAGAATGTATATGCTAGACTGCAATTTTTTTAGGGCGATAACTTAGATAGAATCTTTATTCTTATATAAAAGTAATAAACTGAACATTATTTACAATAATTGATAAAATATTAGGTCTTTACATATGAAATTGGCATTTAGTATGGGAGGAACATAAAGCCGATTTTTTTTATTATAATATATTTATTTAATCAAAGTATGTACCATTGCTATCTATGCACTTTTGCCATCTCATAGGTAGTTCATCGATCCCTTTACTCAAAAAACCATTCGGACGGGAATCAATAAAATCTTTGAAGGCGGTTTGGACTGCCCCATCGGAGTTGAATTTTTTCCTTTGCAAGAAGTTATCCAAATTTCGAAAAAAATGGTAATCTGTTGGGGCAAGGTCCGGAGAGTACGGTCTACAGAACCTAATATTAGGTCCTTACATATGAAATTGGCGTTTTGCCGTACTGGCAAATTTGATCTCAAATATCTTCTCTTTGGTTAGGAATTCCAAATCCAAATTTATACAGCTATTTACTCATGTATTTGTGTTTTGAAAATTATAATTCATTTGTTTTTTCCTCAATTGTTTTTTTCTTTGCGTCACTCAGTTTACAAAATGAAAAACTTGAAATATCGCGTTATTTACGAGTACGAGTTCCACCGTGGCACCAGTGCTGCAGAAACGGCTCGAAGGATTAAAGATGTGTATGGCGACGGTGCCGCAAAAGAAAACACAGTGCGTTTTTGGTTCCAACGTTTTCGTTCTGGAAATTTCGACCTGCAGAACAAGCCCCGTGGACGGCCGGAGACCAAAGTTGATAATGAAGAATTGAAGGCTATTGTGGAAGCGGATCCATCGCAAACCACATCCGAGTTAGCTGCAGGCTGCGGTGTTAGTGATAAAACTGTTTTAATCCACTTGAAGCAAATTGGTAGGGTGAAAAAGCTTGAAAGGTGGGTACCTCACGAATTGAGTGAAGCAAATCAACAAACGCGCGTTGACTGCTGCGTTGCATTACTCAACCGGCACAATAATGAAGGGATTTTAAATCGAATCATTACCTGTGATGAAAAGTGGATCCTGTACGATAATCGGAAGCGCTCATCGCAATGGCTGAACCCTGCCGAACCAGCCAAACCATGCCCCAAGCGAAAATTGACTCCAAAAGAGTTACTTGTGAGCGTTTGGTGGACTAGTGCTGGTGTCGTTCACTACAGCTTTCTTAAATCTGGCCAGACGATTACGGCATATGTCTATTGTCAGCAACTGCAAACCATGATGGAAAAGCTAGCTGCTAAACAACCGAGGCTGGTTAATCGCTCTAGGCCACTGCTGCTTCATGATAACGCTAGACCACACACTGCACAACAGACGGCTACCAAATTAGAGGAGCTTCAATTGGAATGTTCTAAGACATCCATCGTACTCTCCGGACCTTGCCCCAACAGATTACCATTTTTTTCGAAATTTGGATAACTTCTTGCAAAGGAAAAAATTCAACTCCGATGGGGCAGTCCAAACCGCCTTCAAAGATTTTATTGATTCCCGTCCGAATGGTTTTTTTAGTAAAGGGATCGATGAACTACCTGTGAGATGGCAAAAGTGCATAGATAGCAATGGTACATACTTTGATTAAATAAATGTATTATAATTAAAAAAAAATCGGCTTTATGTTCCTCCCATACTAAACGCCAATTTCATATGTAAGGACCTAATATAAGCATTAATCAACAGGCCACGGACAAAAAATTCGTTTTTAGTGTCATTTCATGTATAGGCGAGATTAATTTTTACTGAATATTTATATGTATGCAGAATACGTTTTCTTATGAGTTTAAAGCTAAAATTGTAATCAATAAATTGTACTAAAATAATTAAGAAATGTTAAATATTAAAAAAGTAATAAATCTTTAAATTTGCAAGAAATTTTTAGATTTTTTGGTGATATTAAAACGCTTTTTATTCATATAAAGAGATGATTTTAAATAATATATTCTACTTAATCCCGTACTCTAAATTCTCACCCACACATTAATTACTATTAAAAAAAATAATCAAACTACGATTATATTACGCCTTGAAATAACTTCACTCTGCTGAACGCTCAGCGAGAAGCGGATATGTTTCCACGCAGGTTTTATTCTGTCAATGTACAGTCACTATGAAACGTATATTAATATATATAAGGTTCTATGCAAATTTTACTTTATTGCTAATTAATATTATATCATATCATACTATCAATAGAATTGAGTTCTCTCCTAAAATAAGGTTTTTGACTAAATACAGTGAAACTCTCTTAACGTTTTTCAAGGGACCAGCAAATAAAAACTTATTAGGCGTGAAAACATATTAAAAGTGATTTCAATATTTTCTTCATATATTATTTACACTTTATAATTTTGTATTTTTATTTAATTTTTTTTTACATAATATGACAATTTAAGGACATTTTATTTTTAAAAATTAAGCAGGTAAATATATACATTTGTAAAATATTACTTATGTGAATAGTACCCGAGGGTCAGAAAATAATAAAAACCATCAAAACAAAAAAAAAATTAGCACTGTCAAAAAATATTTTATTAATAACCATACTAAAAGGAAACCATAAAATAACTTATGTAGGTATGTCACTACCTATGTGCAAACCTTAATTTTAAAAGAAATTTATATAAGTAATCTAAATTTTAACTCATTAAGGCCAGCGCCACACTACGCGTTTCTTCTGTTGCGTCAAATCCGCAACCGAATTTAAAGCCTGTCCGGATGACGCGTTTTACGCGCGAGTCCATTCGTGCGTTTCAATTTTTGCGTCCAGATACCGCGTTTTGCGCGCGAGACCACTCGCGCGTTTCAATTTATATTGCTTCCAGATATCGCGTGTTACGCGCGAGACCACTTGCGCGTTTCAATTTATATTGCATCCAGATATGCAAATTATTGTTTTATTTCAGTAGATGTTGGCGCGTATGACAAAAGCAATGACTCCACAATTTTTAAAACTCTGTTTTGTATAAAAAATAAAAAAAACTTGTCTAAAAAAACATTTTACACGCGAGTGAGTAAACGCGCGTCAGCATCTGGACGGGATGTATGTAGCACCAGTTATGAGTCACATAGTATATTCCGCTGCGGACCGCGCGGAGAACAAACACACGTGCAGATAATCTATCAAATGTGGCGCGTTGCAATCAAAAACACGAGACGTGACGTCACCGATTTTACGTTGACGTAAGTTCCGCGGGCGGCGAACCAAACAGACGGCGGCGGCGGCAGTGGAACGATCGATGATCCACGTAGTAGCGGCGCTCCGCGGCGTCAAAGACACGACGGAAGATACACCTAGTGTGACGCCGGCCTTAGAAAACGATAGGAGATATTACGTTATTAATATTGCCGATTGTTTCCTCGAAGAAATACAACCAAAATGAAAACAGTTTCATTTAGGCGACATTTAGAGACAGTGATATGGGCCTATCAGCTTAAGCTGCCTGCCCATTATCAATAATAATAATAATAATAATAATAATAATATAAAAAATTATCGTAAATAATCGCCGGATAAATTTATTTATTAAATATTATTTTATTAGCCTATTCAAATACTACAGGGTTTTTTCAGCGGCTAGAACATTTGTGATGCTGCCAAAACCGTTTAATTTTTAGTGCGCCCATTTTTCATTTTTAAGAATGTTGAACAAAATGTCATTTTCCGAAAAACGTATTATTTGTATGAATAAATTGAGTTCGGCTATAAATATTTTCACTACTTAGGCGAGAAACGAAAATAAGCGGGAAACGTATTAAGCCTAAAAAAATATAGGATTTGTATGGGACTTTTTCGGGACCGCAGAATTTAAACTTATTTAGCGGGAAAACTTATTAAAAGTGAAGTTATTAAGCGAGTTTCACTGTATATATGAATTTGTCGATAACTGTCATAAAAGCCAACCATAAAAGTGTGTTTTTTGTCATAAGTTATATGATGATACGCACACAATGAAAAGCTCGATCAGTCCCATGCGGATCGTGTATCGTCGGCAACATTCTTGCGAACGTCGGCTATCTCCCGCCCTATCAATGTTCGGGTATCTCCGTTGCCGAAATGTGGAGTTCTCAACACCAACCGACTGAGAAGACCAACAATTATATTGTGATCTCTTTCTGTCATTTCTTTTCACTATAGGAATATTTACGGCCTATATGAAATTCTATCAATTTTATTTATATTACGTTCAGATTATCTGTCAGATCACCAATCCACCAAATTTCCAATCCAATCCGCCATTAATTTTGTGAAAAACATATGTACATGCATATTTCAAGTAATCATTTCGAAAATGCAATATTTATTATACTAATACAAAAATCACGACATTTCTGTTACTAATGTAACCGATTACTCACATATTTGTTGTTCACACTCGTGAAAAAAATCTAAATATTTTATTCAATATTGTCAAATTTGGAAAAAAATTGATAATTGCAAAATTAATTGATTTATGGCGCGGGGGCCTAAAAATTATTTCGAATTACGAATTACTGGGGTTTTCGAGTTATCGAGGTAAATCTGCTATGAAATTTTTAGAAATGAAACTTATGTGTTTTTTAATTTTCAAATTATGACAAATTTCAAATTATCGGGGTTTGAATTAACGGGGTCATACTGTATTTTACAATACAAATAGTGGAAGTAAATAGTGTCATTATTTTTAAATATAAATTTATAATATTCTATACAAGTTGTTTTAAAGATTGTCGCAACTTTTTACAGAAACTAAGACAAAAATATTGAGAAAAAGGAAAGCAAAATTTAAGGCAACTGTCTTCATAACTATTGATATTTTACACAATGATAATTAATTAGACAATTAGAATATTAACAACTCACTTAGGCCGGCCCCACACTACGCGGATCTTTCTCTGCATCTTTTCGGTCGCGGAACTCCGCTACATTTCTTTCCATACAATATGCACTTATCGTACACATTATGCGGATGATTGGTCGACTCATTTGCTTTGCCGATTTTACACGATGGAAAAGATGCGGCGGAAGACCCGCGCAGTGTGGCGCCGGCCTTATTGACTAGGTCCGAAACATGCATGAACATTTTGGACTCATAACATTAAGTGTTGAGTAGATGTGGGTAAGACCCGTTCAGTTACAGGATACATATCTTCATATCCATATCTCCAAAAAGAATGGGTTTAAAAGACCCGTTCATTCAAACGATATAGTTCACTTGGCTCAATCGGTCTTTCGTTGATCTTTGACTCATCATTCAATCGTTCGTAGCACACAGAGATGAATTTATCAAGGAATTTCATATTTAATATGGAGTGAAAGATTTTCAGCAAAAGGGCTACTACAATTCTATTACAACAAAACATATGCCGAACCATTTGAATATTTTTTTGTTAAAGCATTTATTTTACAAGATATGTTGGCAAGTACAAGACATTCGCAAACAAAACCCAGGTATTATCTCTTAATATAAGTAGGTATAATGTTTAAATCAGGGCTTTTTAATTATTTTCCGGTATGTAGTAACGATTGTGCCGGGCTAGTTTTTCAATAGATTTTTATTATGCATACATGATTTAATATGTGTACTTCCAACACCAGTACTATATATAAAAACCACTTAAAATCACAACTAACAAAGAACCCGATAATACAATTATAGTCACGTACAAAGTGTGCGGGAAATACGATTTATTATTTTCGATTTATTTGTACATGTATACACAAATATATACGATACGTTTTGCAATATTTGTCGGTTTTTGTTGGTTTATGATTCAATTGAATACTAACAGTGATTTATTAACAAAAATACACGCAATTATGTAGTGTTTATTTAAATATGTGTGTGTGAGAAAGTTTATCATATTTATGTGTTATGAGTGCGATGTTCCGTTGTGTGCCGTGCCGTGCAACAAAATGTACCACACAGAAGAAGATTATTAGGTAGACATAAAATAATAATAGTAGTGTTGTCTCTAAAGCCATGTATTCACTAGGGGACAAATCGCGAAACATTCTGCGCGGCATATCGCATCAACATCTACGCTCATGTTTTGAGGACAATAAAGGGCAAATTATGTACATTTAACAAACAAGAGTGTTGCAGCTTTGTCACTTTCTAGGCGATTTTTTAAGCTTTCGTAAATAAAATCGGCTCCACTAAACAGTTGTTCGCTTGGAATCAACCTTGGCGACTACGATAAATAAGCGCGCACGATTTTGAGCGTTTCTTCATCGGACGACACGACACAACAACGTCAGTGGACGCACAATTCTATGAAAGTGTACTGCGCGCTGTCTCACCGGCCCGACACGACAGCGACGTGTCGTTATCGTCCACGACATATCGTGGACATCACGTCTCCCACTGCGCACTGGTGTCGGGCCGGCACTTTAAGCTATATATTCACTAGGGGACAAATCGCGAAACATTCCGCGCGGCATGTCGCATCAACATCTACGTTCATGTTTCGGAGACAATGACGCGGTCATTTGACGTGTACACACCGGGACTCATATATCACGTGTCGCGGAAATGTCGCCCGATGAGGTTTTGACAGCTGTGTATCTATTTACACTTACCGCCCAATGAGGTTATGATGACAGCTGCGTATCTATTTATTTCAACGAGTTTATCGAAACGTAACAGGAGAAAAAGATAGTGGGTGCGAAATTATTTACTGAAAGAGAAAGAAGGATATTCTATGCGATCTTCGAATGTCTGACGACTCTTTTGTCAATTTCACTCGAATGACAACAACTGATTTTGACAATATATTACAAATAAGTGCGCATGGCAACTTTGCCACGGCACGTAGAAATGCCGCGCTATGTTGTGCGCGACGTTTCGGAACAGTGCGCGACATTGCAACATCACGTAGACTCTATGCCGCGCGTGCTGTTGAGGAACAATTTGTCCCCTAGTGAATACATAGCTTAATAAACAAATAAAAATAAATCATTATTTTTCATATAATGTGTTGGCAACATTATCGGAATTGAAAAAAAGATTTTTTTTTACTTAAATGAAAAAAAAATCATTGGATTTCGACACTCACAATAAAAAAAATATGAATGTGTGAGTTTTTTTTAATATACGCAGGGTTTCATGGTTATTTTGTAAAAAGAAAAATCACAAAAAATTCAGAAAATATTGGGCCTTTAGTGGAATTTGATTTGGAATTTTGGTGGCAATCAGCAAGCTAAAAAACTCGTCATACCAGCAAAATAAATAGGTACATGCATATTCATCACTTTATCTTTTCATTGTTTATAATACTTATATTACAATAATTTACAGTAAAAAGACTCTTTTATACTGGTAATTATAACAAACACAGGACTCAGGCCTTGCAATTTTTCATCAGTTATATCGTTCGTTTCGGTCTCCAGATATTTTGGATCTCCCATTCAATTGTTCGATGCTCAATCTAGTTTGCGTGAACTAGATGGATGGAACTAGATAGATGGAAATAGGAACTGTATCTTTAGTTCAGTATAACTGATCCGTTCATTAGAACCCGTTCGTGAACTACCCACCTCTAGTGTTAAGGACTAGTTCTGTTACACCCGACACATAAAATAAAATAATTTGGGAGAAGAATTTCTTCCGTGCGTGGTGTACCAGATATCCTGGATTCAGTGCAAAATATTAAAGGAAAATCCACTGACCAAGTTGGCGCAGAATGTGCGCGATGGTTGAAAACTTGGTGCGATCCTTCCTGTACGGTGTATACCAAGGCTTTGCTTCCTCGACTGGCAGTGGCCTCAGCTGGTCTAGAGCCACGGTGCGCATCTCTCCCAGCTCTTCCACGAACACCACGCATGGTCCCTCGTCTGGCTTCATTTCTTGAATATGGCAATGGTAGCTTGTGGAACTGCCGGGACTCAGCCGGCACAGACACTTGACTCCCACTTGGAGCGAGAGTCCATCGCAGTAGTGACCACTTGTTTGTTCGTCTGTTATGAAAAGCATCAAATAATATTGGATTTCAATTTAGTGAAGTAGTAAATATAATAATATACACACTACATAGGTACTGTAAATATCAACCAAAGAAATTTCAAAGTCGTTATTTTTGAGTTTAACTACCTTGGTAACTTTAAACAAGAATGTCAATAAACTATATGTATCTTGAGTTGAGGAAAAATGCTCGAAAATCAAATTAATCTAACATGCAAATTATATAAATAATTTTTCATAAGTAGTGTGACATTTAGAATCGCCATTAAATTAAGCTCTAAAACACAGCTCACAATATTATAAAAAATCAAGCACAAACTCATAACCTAGGAACCCTGGTTATTTCTTCACAATAAAGCTGCCAAGGTTTAGATGGTAATTAAAAATAAAATAATACATCCATTAACCTCACCTCTTTTAATTTCATACCAAGTATCAAGTTCAATGTTTCTGTAAACATTAGGATCCAGGGCTTTCGCTACCTTGTAAGGGAAAGGTAGAATTTTGCTGTCCATAAGATCCCTCGCATTGTTGGTATCTAGACTGATCACAATTCCATTTTGGGAGTTTATTGGGTACAGAGTGAACGTAAGATTCTTCTTTTTAATCTCTTCCTGCTGGTGCTTCGTATTTGCATCCCCGCATTCGTCTACTGAGTTGCTGTCTCTCACATTGCACAATGATTCGTTAGTCTTACTTACGTCCTCTAGTTGTTGTATTCTTTTGCGTTTCTCCACATTTTCTACCATGAAATAATCAACATGGCTTACGTTTTGGTTATAAAGCATCTTCTTTACAGCATAATCTACATCGGTCATCTCGTACACACCTTTATATAATATGCCATAAGCTAAAGCTGTGAAAAACCAAACAAGTTGCCATTAATCATTTTACGTACATACATTTTTTAAGATGGGTCCCTAATTGTCCCTTTTCCTTAAAGTTTACCCTGCCGGAAGCGAATCTACGAGTGCTAGCTCGCCCGCCACGCCGTGAGTGAATAAATAATTAAATAGTTAATTAAGCGGCCCTCGTAGCCCAGTAGGTATGACAATTGCTTATTACACCGGGGGTTCCGGGTTCGATTTCTGGTGAAATCACAATTAATCCTTTTTTTTCTTACGGAAGGAAAAACATCGACTGAAATTTTTTCATGGATCAAAACTGTTTACGACGAGGGTGTTATGAGCAGAGTGAAAGTTCACGACGACCAGACAAGACTCTCTTACACAAGACAACTACAGAAACGCTGGCATTTTGAAAATTATGCATAAACTGGGTTCCAAAACAACTGACAGAGCAGCACAAATTGAATCGGGTCGCTAGCGCTCGTGAGTTCACAAGAAACAATGAATGCAAAAGATACTGTAATACCCTAAAAAAGCTCAAGGGAGCAATTAAAAACAAATGAAGGGGAATGTTAACAAAGGTAGTGTTAATTGCACAACTCGCTAGCACACGGCCAATGCCACCAAGGCACTTTTGGACTCATTCAGTTGGGACCTTTTGAACCACCCTGCATATTCCCCTGAGTTGGCGCCTTTAAACTTCCATCTTTTTACCTCCCTGAAGACTCGCATAGATGGGAAAAAATTTTCAACCGACAAGGAAGAAAAAAAAGAGGTCCTGAACTGGAAGAAGGAAATGGCGGGAGGGTTCTTTGAGGAGGGCATCAAGAAAACTTGTACCACGGCTCACTACCCGCACAAAAGATGGCGACTATGTGGGAAAATAACGAACATATACCTATATTAACAAAACCATGTAAATTTTTTTGAAATACGATTATTTTAAAGAAATAGATAAATCGAGTACTCTTACTTTCTGGACATATCTGATATTTGACAGTTTAAGATGTGTCCCGCTTCTAGTGAGGCTATTTTGTAACGCCAATGATAATAAATATAATTATTACAGGTCTTCTGGGTCTTACTAATGGAGGATAAAATACTTACATTGGCAATATGACACGGTGTCCATGTGTTCTTTAGCGAACAAAGCATCGTAATGCTTCTTTTCTTTAATCAAATACAAATAAATTTCATTTCCATATCCGTACGAGATGTCGGTCTTTGGTCCTTTATTGTTGTCATAAATAATAAAATCACGTCTGAAAAGAAAACATTACGTACAGTTCAAACAAAATTTCGAGATAAAACACTTATATTCAGTTATACTAGTGAAATGCCTTTCCCAAAATAAAAATAAAGTTTGCATTGTATTTTTAAAAATTTTTCTTAATTTCTTCCTGGGATTCAGTGAATCACTTAACTTGATTTTTAATATAGGTGCGTAAGCAAAATAGAACTATCTTGCTGATTTCCATGCGACGAGGTTCAAACCTTTGATTTTCAGTAACAATGTAACTAACGCTAAGGTGCCTTTAAACCGAACAAAAATAAACTAGTAATAGGCATCAAAAATCGGGACACTCAAATTATACCATGGATACTTACTCTTAGAAGGATCGGTTGTGGTTACTGTATCATTCAATAATTATGCCCCACGCATTTCAGTATATTCAAAATTTGTATAAAAAAATATTTTTCAATATCTACATACATACATTCGGACTAGAACCCTACGCTAAGCTTAAATATTTTTTGATCTTCCATGATATACTAACCTGTAAAGGTGACACATTACAGATATTTCAGTCATCCCACCGTATGTAGCAGAGTTAGACATTTCCTTCAAATATTGTTTGAAGGAACCTTGCACCATCTGTTAAAATTTGAAAAAATACATTATTTCTCCAATACTCACATATGAATATTTTGCTGACCTTTAATTCGAGAAGCAACCAAGAATCTAATTAGAATGCCTATATTACTAAACTTTCAAAATATTATTTCTAAACAAAAAGACAATGTTATATCCTGGTAAGCTTTAGTGAAATGCGCTCAGCTCTGCTATGTTTTCTGGTGAATTGCCTCAAATATTTACTTGTAGATGCTGTTTTAAGCATATTACATAAATAGCCCAAATATATTTTTGCCTCCACAGCATGTTGTCCAATATTTTTAATTTAATGAAACAAAATGTTTCATCTGTTTTTAATACATTCTCTTTTAGAATAATTAATACATTCTCTTTTAGACTATTTAACTCTTTATTCAGAATTTCTTTTAGCATATTCTGCCATAGGTCGGTTTTTCTTCATAGCTGACTTATTGGTGAATATCATCAGAGCAGATCAACGCTGTTGATACGTCACCCAACCCATAGCTTTAAAAAAAAAATAACTACAGGCAGCTAACATCCGATGACCATGAATACCCACAGATATTATATTAATTATGTGCATTAAATACTTGAATTTTTCCTCTACGTTACAACATAAAATTTTATCTAATTTTTCTGATCGTAGTACTTATTACTATCATATGTTATAATTGACAAAATTACAATTCTTGCAGATTCCCATATTAATGTTTGGCCCTTGATTAAAGTGCATTAAAATGTTTACTTACAAGCATTGCGAGTTTTATAAATGTAACATTTACTTCTTTGTTTCCAATTTTGAAGAACACTTCTACTTAATAATGTTTTTTCCATAATTTCAATAAATATTTTCTAGGTGTCATCACATTTAGAGATTTATTTTCTCATTTATTAGAAAACTGCATCCTGAGTTTTTTTTATTCATCAATATATGGTAATGTGACAATCGACAACAATCGGTATTGGCAAAATGTGAAATCATAATAAATCATACACAAAATGTGGATGCGTAGCTTATCAAAAATAATCAAACATTCATGAACAATGGTTAGTAAAAATAAATAATAAACACGAATACTTTACCGAAATAAAAACTGTTTCATTGGCAGCCATATAATCAACACACTCTTTTCTCACTTTGTTAAACGACGATTGATTTTTATAAATATTTTCGGACACGGCTCGAAACAGGCAATTGGAATCAGTTATGATATGTTTTCTGAAAAGACCCATTTCGTCTAACCAGCGATCCTGTTCCGAGATCCTCCGATGGATTCGTAAGCGTCGACTTTGCGATGGAGATGGCATTTTTTCCCTAAAATAAAAATATTTTCCCTAAAGTAAAAACCACTCAACTGACGAATAATAATAAATATAGTAACAACTATCGAAAAATTATTATTATTATATGTCTCATATTATTTTAGATTAAAGTGATACGCTAGCACGCAAGCAACTAGTCAAAAGCGCGACAGAGAAGTCAGCAAAATTTAAAAAATGGATTTAATCTGGCACCGCACTATTTCTACCGTATACGATTTGCAATGTTTATACAAAATTTCTGGGTGAAAAACTCACAAGTATTATTTCAAACAAATTGCGCGATTAATCCGAAAAACAATTCTAAATTAAATACAATGCCAAAGCAACGGATGGAAAAATTGAAGATGAAGTAGGTATTGCCACGGTATTGCGAATGCGAAATGCGAACGACGAAAAAACGCCAATTTTCATTACCTACGAAACAATAATACCAACTATTAAAAAAAACAAAAACTTCCTACCTCCATATAGTTTTGGAATTTGACAATAATCCAATTTTGACCACAGTGACTACCTACATAGGTACTTAAATTGACAGCGTTACAAAATAATATTTATTTTGAACTGTAAATACCTGTTTGTATCTCACAAAACTCCCAAAAAGTGTTATGATTTTATTATATTTTTATTTACTTTTATGTAAAGATATTTTAAGAGATTCTACTTTCCAGAGCAGATTAATTAATTAATTAATTAGATTAGTGGGTTTATTTTAACAGATATTGAAATTTTAAAACTAACAACATTAGAGGAAGTATGGTATAACCGGGATTAGCTTTGGAATGATAATTTCATTATGTTTTCATGTCTTATTTTTTATATGGAGTCAATGGTAGTGCAAATGAGAGGGAAATATATTTTTTCTCACACATAAAACCTCTCGGCGGTTGACTTATAGTCGGCATGCAGATTACTATAAATTTTCTGCACGCCACCTTCACCTTCACATACGAATTTAACCCGATCAAGTCAGGAGACATATCACTGAACACTATTGATATTTTATTTTCATTATTGTTCTTTCTCATTAGTAATTATTGTATTTTTTTTAAATATTTATATTTTTTATATGTAGTATAAAATATATAGTAATTTTTAATATAAAAATATATATATATAATAATTTTATATATAGTATAAAAAAGTAAAAAAATATATATATATATAGTATAAAAATTGTAATATTAACCACGCATGTTTCATCTTTATACAATGTACATATTTACCAAGAGTGACACTTGTCTCATATTGTTCGCGATCATTACAGGGATCTTGTGGTCGTCACGATGGTAGTTCTTAGCTTAGCCTCTGTTTTAGTCCAGGGGCCAGAGGTAGGTACTTGAGTATGCAAAATCCGAGTACCGCATTCTGAAAATTGATTCTAGTTGATTCTAGTTCAGAAAAGCCTATAGAATAACAATGTGAATGTTGCCAAAAGCCCAGGTGGTCCAATTTTTTTTATACCCCCCACCCCCCTCTGCGCAGCAAGTAAATCGATTGAGTACAAGCTATTGAGCTATTTTAATGATTGTATAAGTGTCATTAGTTGTTTTTTTTAATAATTAAAGGTATTAATAGGTTGTCAAATAAAATTAAAATAGAACTTATCGATTAAAAATCATAAATTATTGTTTAAAAAATTATTTTATGATAAAAACACACTTAATGATATAGTCCAGGCGCCAGAGGTACTTGAGCTATTTTAATGAATATATTAGTGTCATTAGTTGTTTTTTTTTTTAATAATTAAAGGTATTAATAGGTTGTCAAATAAAGTTAAAATAGAAATTATTGATTAGAAATCATAAATTATTTATTATTTGTTAATTTGTATATTAATTAATTTATTAATTAATATAATTAATAAATTAATTAATATACAATACATACGTAACATACGTAATACGTAATACATACGTAACAATACATACGTAATTTGTAAATTAATTATTTAATGATAAAAAAAATATTTAATGATATAGTCCAGGCGCCAGAGGTATAGAGCTATTTTAATGATTATATTAGTGTCATTAGTTGTTTTTTTTAAATAATTTAAGTTATAAATAGGTTGTCATAATTAAAATAAAAATTATCAATAAAAAATCATAAATTGTTCTTAAAAAATTATTTAATGATAAAAAGCAAATTTAAAGATACATACGTGAAAAAATGCAAATAATTACTTATTAATATTTTTACAATTATTGTTTATACACTTGCACGATAAAATATAAGTTAATTTAGATTTTTTTACAATTACAAGCCATCGTTCGACAATCAGCTGCACATTTACAGGGCGGAATGAAAAACTCTGGCAATGGTCGCTTTGTCATTTGTCGTGGGTATAAGTTACCTTTTTTCTCTTCATATCCAAATAAATTATAATCAATTGTCTGAAGCTGAGTTTGATCGGCATTTATCCACAAATATGTTTGTACCATAGCTCTTAACAAATGTAAATGCAAAGCATCAGATGAGCACATGATTTTCATTAAATTTAAATCAAATCCAATTTTTTGTGAAATCATTTTGAATCGGAGCTCATCAGCACTTACTTGTTTTTTTGAAAAGAGGTAGGTGCAGACAGTTTCTAACTCTTTTAATTGTTCAATACTTAGATATAAATTTCCCAAAGATGCTAGAGCTTTTTGTATAAAATCCAACGATGCAGCATTTAAACAAATTTTTTTTGTGCATAATCTACTAGTTGTATCGCAACCACTTACAGAATGTAATGCTGGTAAAATACGACAAATATTTTCGCCAAGGGATTGAGCAGCCAAATGGCATCCTAAATAATGTTTCTTCTTATAAGAACCGTGGAACCACAGACAAATTCAATCAAATTTTCGTTAAAAAAAAAATAATAATTATAGTATAATTTTGGATTTTTAGAAATTTTAATGGTTTTTTCAAATTGGAATCATTCCAAAAGTTTGATTACTACCAACGGCGGCCTGATAACATCACGGAATATTTAAAATTTGAATTACTCCGTCGGTAGGTATAATAGGTACTTCACTACGAATTTCGAAAATTTATGACAATTGGTTCACAGATGACAGCACACTTCGGTTTTTTTTGGGAAGAAATCAAATAATAAAGAGATATTTTTGATATTTTTGACATATATATTTGTCTAGACGTGTTTCATTTTCAGTCAATCAACTATTTAATTACATGATGGTAAACTTAATTTACAAAGAAAGGGAGTAAAATAAAAACTTGGTTTTTATGGGTTAGTTTTTTAGATACTGGTTTCGTGAATCTTCGTAAGAGTTTTACAGCGTATAAACTGTATAGAATATGCGACAGCCGACAGCGTATGGATATTTATTTCCATGGTTTGATTAATACTTTTGTATTTTAGGTACACTATATATATTCACACTGCCGTGCGTACATGTGACTTGTACAGTTAACCGATATGCCGCGCTGGCCCTGTTCAATGTATTAAAAATTAGGGATGGGTTAAAAATATCGATATATCAATATATCGAGATTTTTTATGAAAAATATCGATATTTATCGTCGATATATTTTTTCCGATATATCGATATTTTTTTGGCGACCTTTTTTTATTTTTTTTCTGGCGACCTCTTTTGGTTGCCTTTTTTTTTGGTCGTCGATATTATTTTTCTCGGATAATCGATATATTTTTTCCGGTGCCCTTTTTTGGTCGCCAAAAGCTTATTCCCCTTACATTTTTGAAAAAATAATATCGATTTATTTTTCGCAATGTATATTCATTATTTTCGATACTTTTTTAAAACATCGATTCGATATATATCGATTTTTTTTTTCATTTACCCATCCCTATTAAAAACATTTGGAACCCGTTATTCAAGTTCGCTTGCACACGGGACTTCCCCGCCAGTGACAGTCACAAGGGAAAGCGGTTAAAAAGGATCCAGGCCAATATTCCTCGCAAACCCTGGTAAGATAGAAAAGAACTATTTCGGTTATCTCCAGAATGAGAGCTGGACATTGCTTGGAGGCTATCCATTTGTTCAGGCTGAACATAGTTGACAGCCAAGTGCGTGAGTGTGGTTCGGAGTAGGAGATCATCGACCATATATTTTTTGCCTGCCCAAATCTGAGCTCCAATTCCTTTTACAGTGAGCTGATCACCTTCTTTCACTTGACCCACTACATCTGATATCTATAATATCAAAGTATTTGAAAGAAAATGACATTTATATTTGATTTTGTATAAGTATTCATTTTCATTATCTTCCCAAATTTAACTAGTTAAATGGCACTAAGTAATCGCTCTTTAAGAGCGGATTGGCTTTATAATAGAAAAATAAATATAACTGTAGTATAACTGGGATTAACTTTGGTATGATCATCTCATTTCGTTATCTGTCTCTTCTTTTATATAGAATCAATGGTAGTGCAAATGAGAGGGAAATACATTTTTTCGCACTAGTCATACAAAACTTTTTGGCAGTTGACCTATAAAAACGATGATTTTTATAGATATTTTATTTTAGAAAGGGATATTTTATAAATGGAAATTTAGAATAAAATGCGGTTGCCACACTTGCCTTATGGTGGGTGAAGGTGCATCGCAAATCTTCAAATATCCTCTAGGTATCAGCTTCTCCGTCTGTATTGCGAAATTACTTACATGGATGCTTTACTTTTGGTCTTATTCAATTTTCAATTTAATTTTATTTTTGTATATAACATTAACATAAAAAAGTACATTCAAGTCGTAAATTTTATAAATGAAGAGTTTATAAAATGTTTTAATTAACTTACATATTCATATTCTTTGGCGAATTCTTGGCGAAAGGAATTGTATGTGAAACTACTATCACGGATCACTTTCCAGTAATGATTGACATTGGAACACAAAAAATAAATACAAAAACTTATACAAAACCCCGTCACAAACTAAATTTTGAAATGCTAAAACAGGACTTGGAAAAAGAAACCTGGTTACCAGTATACGAGACTAATGATGCTAATACATCATATTCAAAATTTCTGTATATTCTACAAAGCCACATAAAAAAAAATCAAGAACATATTTCTAATAAATCGAGGAAAAAAATTAAGAAATCTTGGATAACTGAAAGTTTAGTTAACTGCATAAATAAGAGAGATGTGTTACACAAACAGTCTAAACTTAACCCTCTAAATGTCGGCTTACAAAACTTTTACAAAAAGTATAGAAATATTTGTAATAGAGCGGTCAAATCCGCTAAACACTTATATTACAAAAATATTATAAAAGCAAATCAACATGATGCAAAGAAAACATGGGAAACTATAAGAGAAATGACTTCTACACAAAATACTAGAAGCAAGGATATATGTGATATGCTGATTCCAAACAAAAATCATGCTACTGAGGATAAGGCTATTACTGAAGTGCTAGATAATGTAAACGGGCATTTTGCTTCGCTTGGTAAAAAATTAGCACAAAATATTTTGTCTCGTCTAAAAACTACCGAAGAAAACCTCAAAACAAATTTAAATTCAGCAAGTCCATATTCATTTTTCTTTGCTCCAACCTCCAGTCATGAAATTGCTGCAATTATTAGTAATCTAAAGTCTCACAGTGCCCCTGGAAATGATGAGATAACAGCAAAAGTGGTGAAGTATAATAAAGACCAATTAAGTAAGCCTCTTTGTTATATATTCAATCAAAGTCTCTCAACGGGTATCTTTCCAAATGCACTAAAACTGGCTAGAATCTGTCCAATATTCAAGGGTGGTGATCCCCGTAATCCGAGCCACTATAGACCTATATCGCTCCTAAGTGTTTTTTCTAAAATCTTAGAGAAGATAGTTAAAGTACGTCTTTTAAAATACCTGGATATTCACAAAATAATCTCCAACAATCAATACGGGTTCCAATCAAAACTCTCAACAGAAGATGCAATATGTCAACTAACGGAATTCTTAGTTACACAATTAGATAAAGACAAACGTTGTATTGGGATCTTTTTGGACCTAGCCAAAGCCTTCGATACGGTGTCTCATCCACTGCTGCTGCACAAGTTATCAGCTTTGGGAATAAGGGGAACGGCTTTGGCATGGTTTGAAGATTATCTAAATAACAGGGTTCAGGTGGTTAAATCAGGCGATCACTGCAGCAACCTCCACAAAACATCATACGGAGTACCGCAAGGAAGTGTTTTGGGACCCACGCTCTTCCTCATATATGTCAATGAAATGTGTAACTCCAATTTAGAAAACGGTAAAATAATTTCTTTTGCAGATGACACAGTGCTTCTTTTTCAAGATGATTCCTGGGAAAATGTTTTAAAAAAGGCACAAAGTGGATTGAATCGAATAACAGCATGGCTTGACAAAAATCTACTAACAGTAAATGCTTCAAAGACAAAATACATGTGCTTCTCCATCAGTAAAAGAACAGTAATAAAACAGCCCAAAAATCTACAGATTCATACATGTCAATCAAAAGATAAACCCTGTGATTGTACTAATCTGCAGACAACGGAAGATATACGATATCTAGGTGTGTACATAGACCAGCATCTTACCTGGAGAAAACATATTTTGAATCTCACAGTCCGAATAAGAAAGCTAGTTTATTTTTTCAAAGAAATTAGAGATGTACTCGACGCACCGACAAGAAGAATAGTATACTATGCACTGTGTCACTCACTCATTAATTATGCAACTGTCAGTTGGGGTGGTGCAGCTTGTACTATCTTAGATGCATTAAGCAAAGCCCAGAAAATGGTATTGAGAGTTCTTCATAAAAAGCCGTTTCGTTTTCCTTCAGAAGAACTTTTTAGAGAATGTCACGTCCTGGACATCAATCAAATATATTTACTCAACACTTTAAAATATTTTTTCCGACATAAACAAGATCACCAAAAAATAACTCACTCACACTCAACAAGGGCACAGGTGAACAGCGAATATCTTGTACCAAAATTCACAAAAACATTTTCACAAAGATTTCACCTCTTCCAAGCACCAAAAATATTCAATACTCTTAACACTACACTAAAAACTTGTAGCCAAAGTCTCGCGTATTTTTCCTCTAAAGTGAAACTCTGGCTGCATGAAAAGGGAAGGAAGCATGTCCAAAACCTACTAAAATCCGTGATATAAACTAAATTTGAAAAATACTAATCCTACAAGAACATTTACTTTCATTTTTCTAAATACTTTTAATTGTTTTATTTTATTTTATTTTATTTTATTAAATATCCTATTCAGATCATTTTTTTCCTTTGTCTATAATAGAATTAATTAACACCATTATTAGATTGTAAACATTTAATTATTACTATTACTCAATTTTAATTGGCAATAATATTGATTCACAAATGTTATATAAATACTAAATATTCTTGAACATTATACTACTGGAAGAGCACTGTCTGCTATAATACAGTAAACTACTAGTGTAGCAGGCAGGGCATCAAATTAATTGTAGTGTTTACTTGCTGCCAAGACTCTCAGCAACAATGAAAAAAGCTTAATTTAATTTTGTAAACACTAATTGTAAACTTTGTAAACTTTGTAAACTTTGTAAACTTTGTAACATTGAATAAATTGTAAACTTTGTAAACTTTGTAACATTGCAACATTGTAACATTGTAACATTGTAACATTGAATAAACATTGAATAAACATTGAAAAAAAAAAAAAAAAAAAAAATATATAAAATGTGTAGGAGAATCCTGCTTCGGAAAACTCTCTCAGAGATATGGAACAGATCAATGTCCAAAGCGATATTGTTCAGCATAGCTGTAGCTCTTCCAACAGGCATAACCATCGGCAGGTTGGTCCTGTATATTGGAATGTGAAACAATCTATGCTGACGATGTCTAAGGTAATTATCAGGAACATACAAACCAATGCTCTGCCTAATTTCACTATTATCGATCATATCGCGCAACAATCGATAAAAATGTGTAATCAAATACACATTCCTCCTAGTCTCTATAGCCAAGCATACCCTGGAGAAACTCGGTTGGGTAAAGTCAAGGATAATGCCCGTACTCTCTCATGTACAGATATCTCAGAAACTTCTTTTGGACCTTCTCCACTATAAGAGAGTACTTGCTCTCATGTGGCCCCCAGATCATCGAGCCACTCTCGAGTCTACTTCGCACCAAGGAGTTGTAAAGAGTTCTCAGTATGCAGGTATTCTCGAAAACCCTGGCAGTACAAATCCTAACATTCTCAAAGCATTACCACTGATAGTCTCTATGCGATCGTGAAATGTTAGGTTGCTTACAAATCTAACACCTAGATCTGTAACATTCGATGTACTTGTCAGATTTTGGTCGATCATTTTGTAGCGAAAAAATATAGTTTTTTGGGCCCTAGTGAAGGATGTAACCGAACCCTTGGAAACATTAAACAAAAGTTTATTTCGTCTTCCGAATCGAAAACAACAATGGACCCAGGTTAGATCCTTGCGGGACACCCGAGAAGGTAGAGAAGCACTTTGACGCGAATAGAGCGTAGGAGACGTATTGGTTCCTATTTTGGAGGTAGTTTGCCATTAATTTTAGCATACCATCCGAGAAACCAATCTTATCCGGTGGTGTGTCAGATTATGTTTTTAACATTCGGTTATCGGTTTTGTTTTTTCTTTGGAACGGTATCTAGGTAGATAACGTTTTTACTATGCAGGTTGATAGTTTATAATTTTTGTTATTAAACGTGTGTAATTATTAAATTAAAAATTCAATCTGAGAAAAACAGTCATCCTCCTATTCTCAGGATAACATAACTATATTATCTTAACAATCATGTTTTGATCGCTATTACATGACATTATGTACTTCGTCAATTATGACGTGATGTCACTCGACAGATGTGTTGATATTTCCCATAGAAACTTTACGCGTGCATAAAAATTTCGTCCCGTCTATTTTGTCTCAGGATTTCATAACGATGTTGATATTCTTAAAATAGGTGGGAATATTAAACTGGTTCATATACCAAAAAAAAATTATTTTTTCGATTGTCTTAACCGTTAATTACTAGACGTGGCAGAGAAACCAAGCGCTTTTAGGTGCGCAAATAAATCTAAACTATAAAAAATAAAATATAGAGGTATTATTACCAGTTACGAAAGCTATGTTTACTAACTTTTTAATGAGAAAAAAATCAATAAATGTCTCTAGCAGAGACCATTAATGATTCTTGGTTCGAACATATACATATATAGAACTTTCAAAAAATTTGATAATGTGTGGATGTCCTTGCGATGGAATTGGTGAGCGTCGCATTGTGTACAGTGATTACTTAAGCCAGCTCACACAGGTTGTGAGCCCTGAGCCATCGTATAAGAGACTTCCATCCACTTTTCTCATATATAAACTAGCTTCGTCTCTGTGACATCTAAAGTGACGTCTCTGTGACATTTAATAATATTTTACGCTCTTAAATTACTAAGAACTTTATTTCACTACATCTCTGATAATGCAATGAATATATTCATTTCCTTCCAGTTTTTAATCAATCTTGATCCAAATCTTGCATTTCTAACCATCACGCCAGAGGGGTAGGCAAAAAAAGCAACCTAAATCCATTGTACTTCAGTCCATATTAAAAGTTAAAATAACTCACGAAATATAATCGTTTCATATACGTCATTTTTTATTCCTTTTTCCATTAGTTGTTATTTCAGATTATTCATGGTATAAATTAGGGGTGCGATTCCTCAATTTTAAAAGATACAGAGTTTTATAAAAGATTGGAACGGGGTGAATTAAATGTTCCTGAGGCTAAGCCTATAATACCAGGTGGTTTAAAAGTACCGTATATATTTATTGGCGATAACGCTTTTGCTATGAACGAGCACATTTTAAAAGATTTTTCAAACCACAATTTGAGTGTCAAACAACGCGTCTTCAATAATTATAGACTACACAGAGCACGGAGATATGTAGAATGTGCCTTTGGAATATTAAGCAACATGTGGAGAATTTTCCACCGACCTATGAATGTTTCCAAGGATTTTTCGAAAAACATAGTAAAAGCTTGTGTGATTTTACATAATATAGTACACACAAGAGTACACACGAAACGATGACTTAATGATTGCGAGTGGTTCTCAATTAGAAAATTTTAGGAATGCAAATTTGAGGAATAAAACACAGTCTACTAATAAAACAGGACAAGGCGTGCGCACATGTTTTGCAAACTACTTTCTAAGTCAAGAAGGACGACTACCATGGCAATTATCAAAAATTTAATTAACCCAACTCTTTGGACTTCGTACACATAGGCCTAATAGTTATAATAACCAATGTACAAACCTAATCGTTATAATACACAATAACATGACTTACTTGTTTTTTTTCCCCATTATTCATTTCTACATACAGTAGCCGGCAAACATCTTGAAATTTTACGGCGTAGTGGGGGGAAGTTTGCGCATGTACCATTCCACCAACGAGACCCAAATTTTGTCTTCTGCGCATTCCCCCACTACGCCGAAAAATTTCAAGAAGTTTGCCGGCAACTGTATCTATCTTCCAAATATTCACAAACTTCAACCCAACATTTATCTCTTAAAATTTTATTTTTACTCTCTTCTATTGTTTTATCCCAGAGACTGGGTTTTGACTCCACTATTTCAATAAGTGTAACGATGTCATATTTAAAAGCCATAATGAAAAAAACGTAACTCCTCCGCACGCGCCAAAGTAATAATGAGAGCCGCGGGGTTGCAAGTTGCAAGTGGGGATCACGCCACTTGTACGCATACGTGTGTACGCAATACATACATAAAGCCATGTATTCACTAGGGGACAAATTATCTCTCAACATCACGCGCGGCATAGAATCTACGTGACGTTGCAACGTCGCGTACTGTTCCGCGACGTCACATAGCGGGGCATTTCTACGTGCCGCGGAAACGTTGCCATGCGCACGGCACTCGAGCGAGCTCACGGAGACATCGGGCTGCGCGTCAGTATCACGTGGTATGTTTACAAGTGAATGTGCATGCGTTGTATCTGTCAACTGACATTTGTGGGGAAACGAAATTATTGTCATCGCCGTACAATTTTGTGGGACACTTCAAACCGTGAATATAAAAATAAAATGATGTGAGGGCCAACAGCTAGCGTTCCTTAATATTGTCTTGCTTGGCTACGGAAGGCCCGATTATTTGTAACAAATTGTCAAAATCAGTTGTTGTCATTCGAGTGAAATTGACAAAAGATCCGTCAGACATTCGAGTATCCATCCTTCTGTCTCTTTGCAGTAAATAATTTCGCACCTACCACCTTTTTCTCTTCTTATGTTTCGATAAATTCATTAAAATAAATAGATATACGCAGCTGTCATCCTAACCTCATCGGGCGGCAAGTGTAAATAGATACGGAGCTGTCAACATAACCTCATCGGGCGACAAGTGATATGCGAGTCCCGGTGTGTACACGTCAAATGACCGCGTCATTGTCCCCGAAACATGAGCGTAGATGTCGATGCGACATGCCGCGCGGAATGTTTCGCGATTTGTCCCCTAGTGAATATATGACTTAAAGTGCCGGCCCGACACCAGTGCGCAGTGGGAGACTTGATGTCCACGATATGTCGTGGACGATAACGACACGTCGCTGTCGTGTCGGGCCGGTGAGACAGCGCGCAGTACACTTTCATAGAATTATGCGTCCACTGATGTCGTTGTGTCGTGTCGTCCGATGAAGAAACGCTCAAAATCGTGCGCGCTTATTTATCGTAGTCGCCAAGGTCGATTCCAAGTGAACAACTGTTTAGTGGAGCCGATTTTATTTACGAAAGCTTAAAAAATCGCCTTGAAAGTGACAAAGCTGCAACACTCTTGTTTGTTAAATGTACATATTTGCCCTTTATTAATTTTGATTACTAATAATTACGTTTTTTTCTTTAAGAAAAGTAATTTTTTCGATTTTTATTTGATTTATTAACCCACTTCCGCCTCCGCTTCCGTATAGGCTAAACTCTGGACTTCCGCCTCCGCCTCCGCTAAAAGGGCTCTGTTACAACACTAGTAAAAATAATATCGTCGCTGTATACATAATTAATCCTATGTGACGTTTTAGTACATTCTGAGATAAACGAATGAAACTGTTTTAAAAAATAATTGCACAAACTAGATTTATAAAAAATATTTTAAATAATTACAGTTGCCGGCAAACTTCTTGAAATTCTTTGGCGTAGTGGGTGAATGCGCAGAAGATAAAATTTGGGTCTCTTTAGTGGAATGGTACATGCGCAAACTTCCCCCCACTACGCCGTAAAATTTCAAGATGTTTGCCGGCTACTGTACTAGGCAGGCTTTTCTGATGAACGGCAATGTTTTTTTTTTAGTATAACTCCATTATTTATATGAAAAATTGACAAATTGATTCGTTCATCTCAGAATGTACCAAACGGCACATTGGCTTTATTATGTATACATCGACGATATTCTGTATTTAGCAATCTGTAGAACACTTTCGTTAGGGATTTTTCTTTCATAGGCGTTTTGCTATTTTTTATATGGTATGTGTTAATTTTAATGATTTGAGAAAAGATGCTGAAAACAAAGTAGATAGCACATTTTCATGCTAACGCGTTAATATGTATATAAAATCCCAATGACTTTTCTGTGTCACACATTTATACATTTCATTGGAGTGTAGTATTTATTTCGTTTGAAATGTTCTACAGGTACATTTTTTATTAAAACAATAGACAAACAAATACAGGGTGCAACACAACACAATACTTTATATTTAGACTCCTGCTTAAATTATGAGTTAAACATGTTCTAACAGCTATATAGATAAGCTACATCAAAGTTTTCATTCTTGCTTAATATTTCTAATCCAACTTAAATTTAAAAAAAACGTTGGACTATCATTAGGTAACTTATATCTAATAAAACCTTGCAAAATATTACTGTTTCAAATTTCTGCAAGTTTTAATCATTTTATTTGACTTGTATTAAAACGAATGAATTTTAAATATTCGATATAAGTTACCTTAATGAAAGTACAACGTTTTAATCTTGAGAAAAATGCAATAAATAATTAAATGAAGTAGATTATCTCCATAACTATTTTTTTAAGTATTTTTTGTTAAGCCACAACAGGCTATGGGGCCCAATTAACACGCCAGGCTTGAGTTTATCACACAGATGTATTGCGACGTCACCGGGAAGCGAACTCGGAATCCTCGACATGGGAACTGTGTCATGCCCACAGGACTACGATTGGACACTGTTGTTTGACATTTTCGACTCTTAATTTAGAAAAATGTATGTAATACCTGTTGTAGTATTGTGGACTATCTGTTACACCCTGTATATTGTAGGAAATTTGAGAATTGTAACATTGTCATGCTGCTATATTATAGGCTATTTATATTTTTACTTATTCTTTCTGCACCTGTCCTAGGACAAGTTTTATAGAATGATAATTTGACATAATATTAATCAAAAATAATATATTCACTTGTTTAACTCAATTTCCATTACAGACTGATTACTTTATAATTTAGCAGTGCTCAGTCTGTTTAAATTTTCCCTCTTGTCTTCGTGAATAAGGTAGTAGATGAGACACATAATAAATGTTTGAATGGTAAAAATACAGGGTGTTGAAATAGTAAAAATGAAAGTGTATTTTTTAAAGAAATTTATTCAAAAAGCACCAGTCTACATCTTTTATAATATGACGTAAAATCAGTTTTCATTCATCCTGTCCAGCTATATTTTTTGATAAAATACACTGAAACACAAATTTTTATCCGTGTCCTGGCTAACCGTCGACACTGAGCAATTTTTTTAATACTAAATATAAATTTCGTATAAAATGTAAGAAAAATAAGTTACGCATTTTTAAAAATAACTATCGGGGATGTGGCATCGAGATAATTAGTCCGATTTATTTATTATAAGGAAGCAGTAAACGGTACACAAACAAAGGTTACACATAGTAGATTGACTCGGAAAAAAAATAATAGGATTTTCCCGCGAGCTAGATAAAAAAATTGACTTAAAATTACAGGAATCTACAGAGAAACCCCGTTTGACTTAACTAACGTTGTAAATAGATACGTAATTGTTTATCGTAATAATTATATGGTATCTTCATTATAGTACCGGCTTACTCGGAAGCGCATTTTCAAAAAAAAAAAAAACATATTCAAACAAATCGTACAGTCGCAACTTAACTTGTAATTATTTATATATATCAATGTCGCTTGACGAATACGCAAGTTGTTGGGTGTTCGGAAGTAGTGCTGAACGCGCCCGGTCTTACGCCGCCCTCTCCTGGTCGATGGTGTCCTTGGTGGGCAGCGGGTTCTTCTCGCACGTCTCCGTGTGCTTCAGCTTGCTGGCGTCGAAGCACTCGATGCCGTTGATGAGGCTCAACTTCTCCTTCTCCTGCTCGATGGCTAAAAGTACATAAAATAGTGACAGTTTTAAATGGCATTTCTCTTCTACATGAGTAATACAACTCGTGAGTAGGAGAGGAGTATCATTATATTTAAAATGTGTTAAAGTAATACATACTATGTACCTACGTACAAGGAAAAAATATTAATATTCAATAATCATAATGCAATCATGTGAGACAACGGTACAAATAAACTAATAATGAGCATAAAGCACAATATATAACAGTGCGCAATTATTATTAAAAAATGAATATAGTAAAGAGAAAAATAATGGAGAATTTTAAGCAAAGACATAACAGTATGCGGTAAAAATAATATTAAAATTAAAACTATCAATTAAAGAAATATTCCACAGGACATTAAAATCTGCAGCTGATTCTACATAGCACTGCATACAAAATAAATGTCAAGTAAATATGCAAGTCTATTAATTAAAACAGTATGCATTAATTTTATAATTGGGATTGCTGCCAAAATTCGAAAATCCACATTACCGATTTGATTTGCTTGGAAATAGCTGACATTGATTCAAGTAAAAATGGATTCTATTATTAATCCACCATTTAAATTTTTTCCAAGCTGCCAATCGCTGAACCCAATTTTTTATTCGTTTAAAAAAATGTAGAACATCTCTAAATTGATATTTTTCCAAAATAATTTTTCTGGAAGCTTCCGAATTTTGGCACGATTTAAAAAACAGAAATTCAATAAACTATCTATCTCGGGACATTCTAAGATTGGCGAAAATAACTGTGAGATAGTAGAAAATAAAAAAGCGGGCGAAGTTTTTTCATAAAATTCTAAATTAGTAAAATGGGTCAATTCAAGTGTGTTTGAAATAGTTCAAATAATAAAATAAATATTTATTTTGAGTACCTGTTTGTAGTGAACCTATATGATTTGATTAAAATAATCATTGTTACTAACTAACTATTAGGTTGATTTACAAATAAGTGCCGAAAAAAATTAAATAAACTGAATTAAAAATTTATTTAATAAATGAAAAAAAAAGCAATATGCACATTAAAAATTTATTTAATAAATGAAAAAAAAATGCAATATGCACATATTTGCTAATATTTAGTACTACATGATCCCATTTAGATGGAAATTTATTAATATCGTCCTAGAATAATTTTGTAGTTTTTATAAGAAAAAGTAATATTTTTTATTCAATGCACTTAGCAGTGATCTGAAAAAGGTGTAAATCTGTTGGGCAAAGTCCAGAGAATACGTAGGGTGTGACAAAACCAACCACGAAAGTCAAGTTTTTATTTTATTATTGTGTACTAAAATGTATACAAACAAGCTACTCCGATACGAGCGTCGCCAGGTTGAGTAGCTTTAATCCACAAAATATAAACTGTACCTACTACTAAAAATCTATTGTACATAAAACAAAACCATCTTACTCTATGGCATTTCAATTTAACATTTTAAATGCTTTTGTAACTGATGAACACAAAACTACCCACTTTACGAAAAGTATGATGCCGTAACTGGTTTTACAAAATAAATACTAAACCCTTTTCTTATAACGCCGCTTATTTATAAATCAATCCAATATATATTGTTTAAAGGTTATTTAAAATTATTTTTTGTTTAATAATGATTGACAATAAACAAAATTGAACGTTTCGTCAATTGTCATGTACTAAGGTTTAAACCAATCTTGAAGCTATAACAATAGAAATATTGGCATTTGAATGGTGACAGCATTTTGAAATACATATTCAAATAGAAACATTGCATTGACCTAAAGATATAATATGTCCTCTGTTAAGGATTGGATGATTGGATAACAATTTACAAATATTCACGAATACTAACAAGAATAAATAATATTTTGTGATTTTATGAATGGGCAAATTTTAAATTAGTAGTTATTTTAATCGTGGTTGTAGGGAAACAATGCAGGGAAATTTAACAAATTTGTACAGCATATATTATGGTAACGTTGAAAAAACCAAAAACATTGATTAAACATAGATTTTTACGAAAACAGATTGTTTGATCAGTGGAAAAGGCAAAAATCTATGCTTTAAACGAAAGACTACTATAAATCAAGTTGAAATCACAGGGCCTAAATGGGAATGTTGTCTATAATAATAAAATGAATAATCTATGTGCACGTTTATGCTCTTAACCCGAGAGCACATGGTGCGCTAAGGATATTTCAATAAAAACTTATTAAAGGATTCTGATAAGCCACATCGCGGGTGTATTATAGTTAAAATAAATTAATCCATCACGCATAAATAATAATACAAAACAATTTAAATGCCAAATCAAAAAGCATTGCACGCTGTAAAAAAAGCAAGTATCGATAAATAAGTGAATACCGTAAAAACAGAACTCTGCCAGCCCATTGATTAATAGACTAAATATACAGAGGTTAATTAGAATTATTTCAAGAATAAAGACTTACTCGTATTCGTAAGTACATGGTACAAATGGTAAAAAAAAAAAAAAAAAACTAGTGACGAGATAAACTCTGATTGGTGGTCGATGAAACGATGGTTGGTGACTGCGAAAAAAGTTAACCTAGGCATCCAGCTTTTACTAAGGGGTTACACCACCTTGATATTTTAAAATAAGTCATCACTCATCCAAAATTCTAAAAATCGACTGAGTTTCTGAGTTTAAGCAATCACCGGTATACTTTAAATCACAGACATCAATCATCGTTTCGTTTATCTCATAACCAGTGCCAACTGGCACCTAGAATTCAGCCGGGTTAAACTGCCTTATTGGATGTCACTTATCGAATGGTGCACTAATACAAAAGTCCAACAAACCTTCCGCGGGCGGCAGGGGATTTTTCTCTGTGGTGGTGGCGTGCTTCATCGTCGTTTTGTCGAAGTGCTCGACCCCGTCCAACAAATTTTGGTGTATCTTTTCAGCTGCGACAACTAACAAAAACAGCAAAACTCATGCGGTCAGCACAACAGAACATGCAACAAGCGGGTGCTAAACAAGCCGGGGTGCGGTGTGATGTGCTAGCGGTACGCGGTGCTCACTTCGTGGCCGCGAAGTCGCGTTGCGTATTAAGTATAAAGACGCAATTTCGCGAGATTGCGACTCAAAGATGTGGCAAAAAGAATGATTATTACTAAACCCAAATATTGGGCATTTTACAATAAACGTCGTTTTCAATAACAATTAATGTAGGGTAGACTGGGTACGGTTGAAACAAAGGACGGTTGAAACAGAGCAAACTGTATGCGGTGGGGTGAGGAGTCCAAGGGACAAACGAAGTGGACGACAGATCCGAATACGAATCTCAGTGTTGCGTCGTTCACTGCGCATTGCAGTGCTTTACAGGAGGCCTCTTTGTATTTTGATAACCAAAAGTAAGTTTTTTTTCGGAGACTTTTCAAATTATTATGGTTTCTATTCATGCGAGAGTACTGAGAGCGTTTTTATGTTTGAAATGAAGCTTGTAGAATACGACATCGTGAATAGTTTTAATGTATTATTATTTTCACTATTACTACAAACTATTGTTTTTACCTAAAGGAGGGTTTGGGGACGGTTGCTACATTTTTTGTGGGCACGGTTGAAACAATATTTTTATTTAATTTTCTTGTTTTCTGGATGCCGAGAGTACGCGCAAGAAAGACTTGGAGATGGCAGATAGACTTGTCGAGGTGTAAAGATGCTCATGAGGAGGTGAAAACAATAGATTCATCTCGAAAAGCGGTGGAGAAGCGTGCAGTAAACCACTGTTCGCTAAAAAAATCAGATACTCAGAGAGCAGATCCGGAGAAAAGTGGATAAAATGCACCATTTGTAAACTGTGGGCTCACGAAGAGTGCACAAAATGTGACCTCAGCTATGTTTGCCACAATTACGACTCGGAATGATCCCAAAGCTAAATTTATTTTTGATTTACGACTAGATAAAATCAAATAAATGTTTTCTTCCACTTTATTCGCAGATTATTTTGGTTCAGTTTGTTTTGTTTAAAAGAAATCTGTCGACTTTTATTGTCTTTATTAATTATGTAAATTGTGTATGAATGTTAAATCGTCCTATTGTCACAGACGATAATATACATTTTAAGTTGTGTGCCCTAAAAAAGTTAAGACTGATTAAAAATATTGTTAAGAGTATTAAAACATTGAAGACTGATTAATATTGTCAAACGGTGCCATAATTAATGCCATGGGGCGGTTGAAACAAAACAGATTTTATTTAAATTTGTTCTACTACTAAAAATAACACGCCGGGTAGTAAAATGGCACTACCCATTAGTAGATAGAAACACGTTCTTGTATTTACATATCTTAATCATCGCTCGGCTCATAAAACTCAGTACAACGGACGATATATGGGAAATTGTTTCAACCGTACCCAGTCTACCCTACTAAGCGATATATCGTGTGCATAATTTTCTACTCCAATATGTTGTACGACGAAAATTTAAGATGTACTCTCATATAAAGTAAACAACTGTATAGTACGACCACTGTAAGAATGCGGTTGAACTAATCTTTGCACATACAGGCTGGTCCATACTCAATAAAGGCTTTGCGTAAAAAATTCAACTAGTGTTTTTTCGTTTGTACAAGTTCAATTTCCGTTGTACAATTATTGACATACAAAATTCCCCCGGTGATCCAAAATGGATTTTCATTTATTGTAGAATTGACTTTTGTGATGGAATTTAATCTCTTTTTGACTGCTTATTTAAAAATGTTCGATATATTAAATAAATAATATATTGCCTAATTCTCGTTGTTTGTTAAATTAGATTACACTACCAATATGATTGTAAGTAATTATCCCTCACCACACACAAGAATCTTAGTTCTTTTTGGTGAGTTATAACATATAAAAATAATTTGAATGTTAATATTTGCTAGTTATTATTGTTATAAAAGAAATTATATGTATTATCAATTAAAATTACTAGAATAATAAATTCATGAAACAATTTTTGAGCCTTAGACCTTTTTCAGACAGCTCGAACATTATATATTATGTCTAAGTATTCGGCTAGATAAAATAGTTTTTTGTTTGATTTCTCTCTCAATTTTCCTAGTTTACCATGTTTAACCCTCTCATATTTTCAATCAATGTGATGGTGTGTTAGTTAGTTATCTATTCACAAAAATGTACAAGTTTATGACGGCTTTTATTCATATTTCTGACAGTACTTTAAAGGGCGCACTGGACAAAAAAATATCTATGTTCACTAATAAGTTAATATTTTATATAGCATGTGTTGCAATAAAATTTAAAATATCGTTTGGCCCCTGATAATATACTAAAATATGCCTGTCAGTTTTTGTCGCCAAAATAACATATCTAAACGAGTTTAATATAATTTTTTATTTATTATTATATTTACCACATTTGCAAATTATATATAACGATATTGATGACAACCAGTCGTCATATCCGAGATGGACACCAAATCGTGTGGTAAAATAGTCATCTATTTAAGGTCTTGTTTTCTGTCGGCAAATATAGTCAGTCAGTTGAGCCGCCATTTATGGTCAACAAGTGAAACAAGATTCATCAGCAAGCAATGTCATATTAGGTGGCTCTAAACTTATTTCTATAGCTAATTAAATGCCTTACCTAACCACGCATCAAGCTTGATATTTTTTTCCAATATGATGTCCAAATGATTTAATAGACTGTTCGAAGAATATTTTTTCTTCTTCTGTATGAAGGCTTGAACTTTGTGGTGACATTATTATTAAAATAAAACACAAATCACTTTGTTAATTGTTATTGTTACACAATAATCCTGATGAAGAGAACATTGTTCTCGAAACATGTAGATTTTTTAATCTAATATAGTGGTGAAAACAAAGTGATTTGTGTTTTATTTTAATGATTTAATAGCTTTATAATTGTTAGTTAATTGATTAATACCTGTTAATCTGATTAATGCTAATCGAATATTTAAATGGCGAATCATTAAACTACTTCAGCTAAACAAACATCATAATTAAAACTGCATTTGGCGCCCCTAGTAATGACGGTGCTTATAAAATAAGCGCATTAGAAAATAGAAAAACCATGCCTAAATGGGAAATAAAAAAATAATTATTTCATCTAGATAGAAAAGTATGATGCACATGCGAGCTTGCAATTAAGGAGAGTGCACGAAAACACAAATACAGCGATATTCGCGCTTTGCATCGAGAACGATACAAGAAATCTCATTTTACAGGTATATTTTTCATCGCCACGCGGTATCGCGGTGTTGGCGCTTGTGTGCAATCTCTCTGAAAAGCCGCGTTCAGCCTTGTCGACAGCGTTCATTCAGCCTTATCAACGGCGTTCAGCAGGCTCAGCGCGCAGGCCGGCGGGTTAAACTGTACGAAGTGACGATTGGATGCGTTCAAAAATCAAGGATAGCGAAATAGCATCGCGGCGTGGTTGGTTTAACAAGGTACGAAGTATTTACCATCTTTGTCGGGGAGCGGGTTTTTCTCTTGCGTCTCCGTGTGTTTCAAGCTGGTGGTGTCGAAGGACGCTATTCCGGCAATCAGAGTCTTCTGGGTCTTTTCGGCACCGATATCTAAAAAAAATCAACGCGTTATAGTAACAATTTAAAATGATTGTATGCATCTACGTGAAGAGCTATTTTAAATTGGATAATAAATTCAAATCGGTACTGAAATCTTGTCAATTGTCGTGAGCCTATCAATTACTGTGAAATTTTGATCGATGATTATACGTACGTACTATTATGTTATTTGTTAGTGAAACATCTATTTATTTCAATTGGAGGCTGCCATATTTTTAAATACAATATTCCTCAATAAGCTTCGAGTAGAATCTATAAGATGGCGCCAGGATTTATATTTCATTTAATTAACATTTAACTGAATCTATAGCTGTCAAGGATAAAATGTTGATTGTCAGTGGTACAATTTAAAAGCGATGATTGCCTTATACCAGATTAAAGAAACTCATTAAAAAAAATCGTAGTCTTTTTCTTTTTGAAAAATTGGGCAGGTACTTGACTAAGCATTCCGCTGACTCATTTATGTTTCAAATCGGCATTAACTTTCAAAAACATTTAAGAAAATCACAGTGCTTATTAAATTACCTTTAAATTTCATCTTTTCAAGATCGCATGTCCACAAATTACGGAATTCTTGACACTCGGTTAGAATATGTTAATCTGCTCACACGATTATTTAAAAAAAAAATACACACAACTGATCCAAACACGAAATAATATTTGTAATGTGCACAGTACTTTGCACGACATTCTCCAAGTATTTTGGATACATAATTAGAAAAAATATTAGTTATTACATATTTATGTTTAGGCTGAAAAAAGTAATCAATCTCACACTCCCAGGCATATCATTTTTACACGGCGTAACAGAGCTAGTCCACGATACTTTACAGGTGGATTCTGCCTTGATCATGAGAGAAAATGTTCAAGCAGCTATGAAATCAACAACTTTGAAGTCACTTATCTACGTAATTATTGATATTAAACCACTGTCGCTTGTTTGACAACATTTTCGACTCTTAATTTTGGTATAAATGTAACCATTAAGTATTGTGGACTAGCTCTGTTACACTCTGCATACCATATATAACATAATACATGCATTCGGGGATGTTTTCAGGTCAATTTTTAGTCGGTCAAGCAGGCCTCGTTTGTTATATACCTACTGTATATTAAAGACACTTAAATATTATTGTCTTAGTAAATAATAAGTCGCGTTTTATTACAGAATAACGTCTTTACAAGAAGAGCCTGGAACGAAATTAATTTAAAAAAGACATCTATTGTAAAAAATACGTTTTGTTTACTAAGATATTTAATGTGTCTTAAATATATCCGAGGGGAGACACACTTCCACTGTGCCCCTGTCCTCTGCCTAAAGAAGGGCTTTAGTTCAACTCTGTACAATTTTATAGCCTGTGCTATAAACACATTTCATTCTACAGGAGTTACTAAAGGAAGATTCTAATTTAATAACATGCATATAAAGTCTTACACCACGAGTAAACAACATTCACTAATGCTACACTATAAACACTTGATATTTACCAAAGGAAAACCCTACCTTGTGCAGTGGGGAGTACGATCTTTTCTTGTGTGTCGGCTCTTTTAAGGGATGAGGGTTGGAATGTCTCAACCCCCTTGAGAATATCGCAGTGAAGCCTTTCCTGGGCAACATCTAAAGTGACAATAGCCCGTGCAACCAACATGCATAATGAAATAAGGAATAGTACATACAAATTAATATAATACCAAATAATAATAATAATACTAAATAATAAATAATACTAAAATAAAGACAAAAAAATATACATATGTACCTACTACACGAATTCAGTGCTCTGCGATATTTGTCTATTTCCCCCACATCGTTTAGATATATGACAACAATTATTAATCTAAACTGGAAAATATTTTACGCAGAACAATGAATTTATGAATAGAATACTATTATTCACAAAAAAAAAAACTATTTAAAATCCCTTAAACCATAGGATGAATAGAAATAGTCATATATACTAAATATATGTGCGCTAGTGTTATGAACATGGTTCTTAACTCTATATTGTATCGTAAAAAACATAAATACGTATAAAGAAAATAGGAAATAGGATTATAAAGTAGATTAGATTAGACAGTCGTAGTAATTTTGATCTTTACTTTTGACATTTAACAAGAAACATCCTTGGTGACCTGCGTATCAGCTATTGATTTCATTATTTTGATTTCTATAACGAATTTATAATGAACCCTACTCCATGTTCCAAGAACCCGATATCGGGAAGTTAATTGACATTTCATGACTCATATGGGCGGGACACTCATTAAGGATGACGGACGATGACCAAAGAGTCTCATTTTAATCATTCGGGATTGGAAATTAAGCTTTAGGGGTGTACCACAATTAGGCTTAGGGCTGCGACGCCAGTGATGATGATGAATCGGTCTCTTTTCAAGTATAGTGTTTTTGCATATAATTATTTAATTTAATTTGTATATTAATTTACTATATACATCGATACAAATTTCCTATTGGAATAAACCATCGACTCGTAGAACATTTTTGAAAGTCCCTATAGCGCTTCTGTGTATAATAATTTAACATAATAATATCAAATTATAAAATAATCGGTGGTTTAAATTAATATCATTATAATGTTTATGAATTGACTCCGCATATCGTATCTTTATATTGTACATAATAAATTTACTCCCCGACACAGCCCACGATTTGAATTCTTGTATGTATTAATTTCGTATTAACATTATTTCACTGAAAATAACTGAGGCTTGGAAGAAAGAAAATAGCCGAAACAATGCAGTATCTTGAGCTATCAACACGGCGTCTTATTTTTGGACAGTTAACAGAATATTTCAAAACTTCAAATCATGTGATAGATAGACATGACAGATAGCAAATTGTCACCCTGACCTAGAAATTACAAAAGTATTACGACGCCAGAGCGCACCATTTCAGTTTCTGCCGCTTCAGACAAATAAGCTTTCCACTTTACAATGCCTACTTAAAAAATGAATGATTGTATATCTCAAATTCGAAAGAATCTCGAAAGAATGTCAATGACTTGTGGAATCAAAGTGGAGACCAAACACACTCAATGGTTCGTTTATATTCTGTTTATATCCTCGGTGAGTGACTCCGAACATGCCTCAAGTGGGCCGCGGTCGGCTCTGGCCCTGGAACGGTCGGGATGGGATGGAGCATGGCGGTTCGATGAACTTGAAAAGCGAACCCTTTTTAAATAAATTCCTCGAGAGCAAGTCACATAGAGTCACGGTGCAGTACGGAAGATGGAATAATACAAGATGATGGTCCCGTTGTTCATACAATGAAAATAAGTATTTCACTATGTAATTTAACGTCCTGTTAATTTAATCTAACTAAAATAATCGTAATCTAAATTAAACAAACCTAATAACCTAACCTAACCAAACCTAATAACCTAACCTAGCCTCATATATTGCCTATGAAATGTCAAAATATGCAGTGCATTTTTTGGAACTTTAAAGTGTAATATCTTATTTAATACTTACTATTTAAACGTAAATTATCTTTCATTTTGTTATTAGCACATTCAATAATATAGTTTTTTCGTTCGTTTACGTTCGTACATATACAACAATTTCGTTGTATATGTAATGGGACCATTATCTTGGATTTAGCCAGTAGAATCTTTTTAAAAGCAAGCTTATTTTAACGACGCTATATACTAAAAATTATTCTCCGTCTATGGGTGCGACCTTCCCCTATCGTTATAGCATTTTTTTTAGTGTCGGTACTAGTCAGTCGTAGGCTTTGATGCAAACTATTCTCGTAGGGGCTGTTTTTATTTCACTGATGCTATTAAATTTTCTTCCACCTAAATAATGCTGTAAAGATCTAATCAAGTGATAATGAGATGATTCTAGATTGGGTCTGTGTGAAGAGAAATCGGCATGTTTTATTCTTGTGCGTGTTAATTTACACAAAAATCTTAAAAAAACCTTCCTATTTCAATTGGAAAACATTCCAATTGGAATTTCTGTAGGGTTTTTATCATTTTATTTAACTTTTATTGAAAGGAATGAATTTTCGTAATCGATTTACGTTACTGTCATAAATATTGAAATTAGATCATGGCTGCTTGAAAATTTTCGACTCAAAATCAAGGCAGTAATATAGTCTTGCAAGGTTACTAATGTTTTTCAAATAACTCTGTATACGAGGTATCTTTTAGACCAGATATGTGACAATCTTTGCTGCGATCTAAGAAATGCGGGGTTGACGTAATATGGGACTGCGTTATCGAAGATACTATTTGTATTATAGCGAAGCAGCAATGCTCGTCCCGAGAATAAATATATTTCAGCGGGACGGTTTCGTGGGGAGAGGGGTCCGTAATTAGGAAAATAGTTTATATAAATTAACTTTGTGAAAACCACTTATTTATTGAAAAAATTCAACATGTTTCGAAGCCAATGACTTCTTCGTCAGGATAACAAAAATAATATTTAAAAATCGAAATATAGTTCAATAAATTAAAAAGTCGAAGTGTAGATCACAATATTAAAAAATTATATATGGAAAATGATAATATAATGTACCTACTTAACATGAAAATAAATTTAAGAGATAACTATTTGCAAAAAGGACCTGATTATTTATAACATTCAATTTACTATTTACACTCTTTCTTATTTCCAAAATTTCTAATTTATCAAATTGTGATTCTGTATAATTTGTATGTAAAATTTGTAAACCATTATTAATATCAAAAGAATGAACCATAGCCAAATGATAATAAAATAAGAAAGAGTGTAAATAGTAAATTGAATGTTATAAATAATCAGGTCCTTTTTGCAAACAGTTATCTTTTTAATTTATTGAACTATATTTCGATTTTTAAATATTATTTTTGTTATCCTGACGAAGAAGCCATTGGCTTCGAAACACGTTGAATTTTTTCAATAAATAAGTGGTTTTTACAAAGTTAATTTATATAAATTATAATTATGTCACCAAAAAAAAAATTTGCTATATTTGAAGAAGAAGGAAAATAGTTGGTTGGTTCTCAAGGGTATGAGTGTAAAGTCGGCAGTGTAAAAAGTGAGAATAAATAAAGATATGTATGTGATTCAAAAAACAAGATAGGATTACTAATTACAAGTGCAGATCAATGACTATAATAATAATTTGATACATTTACACATACGATGCATGCAACAGCACTTACTAGATAAAATTGATAAAGTTAATTAAGATAAATTATAGATGTCTCACACAATCGAAGCTATTTATGTGGGAAAGCATGTATGGAATTGTTCATTGGGCGATCACGGGGCTTATGACCTGTCATGGCTGGCTTAAGTGATCACTTTTCACATTTCAACGTTCACCGATTCCAACCAAGAACAACCACACATCTATAATTGTATTTGAAAATTTGAAAAAAAAACAATTTGTGTATATACAGGTACAGGGTGTCTCATAGCTATCAGCAAAAACACTACCGGGTAGATTCCTTCCTCGACAATGAGTCGAAAATGTTCAAGCAACCATGACCTAATATCAATAGTCATGGAGATAAGCAATATAAAAATTTGAATGAATTTTTCATAATCGATATAAGTTACTGTAATGATAGTTCAACTTTTTGCAAAAAATAAGTAAGAAAAATTGAAAAAAAAAAACATGCAAACTTTGATATTTCATATCTCTATAGCTATGGTTGCTCGAACATTTTCGACTCAATATCAAGGCAGAAATCCACCCTAAAAGTTTTTGCTACTAGCTATGAGACACCTTGTGTATTACATTATTTATGGCACTTGTTTTGTATATTTCATACAACTACGCTATCGTCATCTACGGTTGAAAATGTTGTCATTCCCATGAAACAGTATATATGCCTTATGAAAAGGTTATTTTTCGGGAACTTATATATATAGATGTCGCGACCGATAAATGAGACTTCTATATTTTTTGACTAGAGTATGAAGTAATAAAGACATCTGTAATTTATCTTAACGATTATCCTTCTGTGGTAAATATCCAGTAATTGTATTCTTAGGACATACTAATAAAAATATTTAAAATTGTGAAGGTTTAAATTATGATATAACAGTAGCGTAGCGAAAGTCCGGAGTGCTAAGGAACTGCAGAGTAGCAGAGATGTGCGAATATTCGGTACATGTATATATAGAAATGGCTGTTTACCTTCTGCTGACGGGAGTACATTCTTCTCGTTGGTGTCCACGTCCTTGAGACACTCGTGGTTGAACCCTTCCAGCTGGCTCTTCAGGTCCACGGCCACCTTGGGGAGGTCCTTGAGGGAGGGGCTATCTGGGCAGGCCATTTTTAATTATATTCTGAAACAAATATACTGTCAATCAATAAAAGTATTAAAGCATTTCAGACAGAGCTCCCATTTTACAGGTAAAATGTATAATATTACAAAATATTATTGTTATTTAATTTCAATAAGAATGAGAAGGAATAAATAAAGAAAACGCAGACATTCGAGCGTGAAATCAGATATAGAAATATAAACGGTAAAAATTTTAGAGGGAAAAAACTTTATTTTTTAGTATGTACCACTGAGTATAAAATTGTATAGAGATGACTAAACCCGTTCTTTAGGTGAGGGGAATGGGTCACAGCGGAGGTATGTTCCCCAAGTATATTTAACACATTTATAATAATTAAATCTCCAACCAAGCAAGCGTTTATCAAAATATTTGAACATTTTTTCGCCTGCCGGCAGTAGAACGTGCTATTTTACCCTGCCGATTGTTCTGGGCGGAACATGAAGTAGTTCGCGTCTTTGCTAAGCCCTAGTATATAATGTATAGCATAGGATCTTTTTGGCGGTGGATGGAGAGGTAGCGGCAGCAACATGCGTTAAGCGGCCGGTTCGGATTTGCTGGCCCGGGGTCCAAGGCCCATCTCCGGCCGTTTAAATTGTTTTTCGACATTGTTGCTTTTGCTCTTTACATAATTGTAAATTGCTGTATTTACAATGTTTCAGTCTAATATTGACATCAACTCTCTCTTTAGTATGAAGCGATCATTTCGTCACGTGACACATTCCTGATGGTTGATAGGTTGAAGTGGATATTGCTACCTTTGCTTTTAGTAGTGATTTGATGAAACTTGGTTTTCGAAGAGGTAGAGCTATATTTCTCATAAAATTTCGAATTCAGTACGTTCTAAATTAGTTATCCTCGGTGACCGCATTCAAAACATTTAATTTTTTTGGATATTGCTGCCTTTACTTTAAAACCCCTAAATGTATTTAAACATTTTAGGAAAAAAAGAACTAGTTTCCGAAAATTGATTTTTAACATTGTACGCAGAAGAGGAACTCGCCACACGTCCAGCAAACGGGTTCTCTATACGAACGGTAACCCTGGCAACAGCGGCGCGGGGCTCGGGTGAAGAACCTCAGCTAATTAGTATGGGGAGCAGGCGCGCGCCGGTCCGCGCCGGATATCCGGAACTGAAGACGAATTTCTATTATTTTTCGTCTCACCGGCACGCCACCAAAATGTTGGCGAGACAATGGCCATCGGAGAATAATGCTCCCGACAACAGCTGCAGCGGGCGGCGATGGCGATCGCTGCTCTTCCGTCGGGGTGTGAATTTTAAACGATGACTATATTTCGCGAGTAACTGCGGGGTGGTATGTACAGTTCCTAATTGAAGTGAAATCATTTCAGAATATTTTGAATTTGTTCAAATCTTTCAGAACAGTGCTGGATTTATGTCACAGAGACATTATTAATCAATTAATGTATATTATAGATAACTCACAAAGACGAAACTGTATTTCTTATGGGAAAGTAGGTATAGAAGTCATTTGGGTGTACATAGGACTTATGACCTATCTTATGGTTGGCAAAATTCCGCAATCAATTGTAGATTTTCTCATTAGCGACATTAACTATATTAAAATAATTAGCGACATCTGTGGGGATTTAGGGAAATGAAAATGGCTTTGTACAGGCCGCATGGAAAGGCGGTTACAACTCATATGTGAAAGCTTGCCACACAATTTGAACATATATACAACTTTCAAAAAATTAGTAAGCATGGTATATTCTATCATGGGTGGAAATGGCGAATGTTACATTGTGTAAAGTGATCACTTAAGCCAACCATAAAATAGGTCATAAGTCCTATGTACACCCAAATGACTTCTATACCTACTTTCCCATAAGAAATACAGTTTCGTCTCTGTGCGATATCTATAATATACATACATTAATTGAAATCATTCCGATTAAAATTAATCATAATCGGCGGTGTTGACGCTATTCAGATTTATCGAATAAAAAATCCCACCATAGACCCAGGGCCGTTCTACGTGCAAAAGCTCCCGTATTGATCCTACACGTTCGACATCCATATTTTCATTGTTTTAATGCTAAGGCAGTTTCCTCGCTATGCCGCTATGTCAAAGGATTGAGGACAGACGTGAGATTTCTTTAGATTGCGTCGTTGCCCCTCACTACACTATGAATTGGCGCCCTTAGTCAATTTTGGGACGCCGTGGTGTGTGGACTCATTCGACGAGAAGAAAAAAGTATTATTCTATAGTAGCTTAAGTAAGCTCAGCTCACTTATATATATTTCTCTAGAATATTGTATATTGATGAAGTAATTTATACAATTTTCGAAATGTCGCCATTTTGAAATAAGATGGCGGACAGGCTGGCTAATGAATATAATTGAGATATTCGCAAGATCAATTAATTACTGAAATCATCGTGCCATATAAGTACATAAATAAATGTACAGAATTTTTTAAACTAAAATTAGTTTTGGGATTTCCATTAAAATGTTTCATCCAATTTCGTGAGTCATAAAATTCTATACCTTGAATCTATACCATACCTTGAAATGTAGGTATATCACGGACACACTAAAGGTACAGATAGACATCAGTCTACTTTATTGATACATTGGGTGTACTGTTCCCCCTCTGCCAGCAATTACTGCTCACTCTTGTGACATTCATTTTCGGTGTACATTTTGCATGTTGATTCGAAGAATATGTAAATAAAACTCGACTGCTACGTCTACGGGCCTGACATCTGGCATGGTCTCCAGAAACTGGAACACGGCCATTTTAAGAGTATCAAGATTTGACGAGCGTGCATTTGTAAAGTATCTCTAGAGAAAATTAAGGCATAATCAAGGTGTACCTATCTAAGATATATTGTAGATGTCTCATAGAGACGAAATTATATATTTTTTTAAGGGAAAGTAGGTATGGAAGTCTTTGGGTGTTCATAGGGCTTACGACCTATCGTACGGCTGGCTTAAGCGATCACTTTATACAATGATAGAGTAACACATTCAAGTTTTTTGGAAGTTGTATATATATTTAAGTTTCACAACTAGTTTCACATGTGTGATGTAATTTATCATTTAACGCCACCGGCGTCCAAAGCTTTTGATTCCCCCAATTAAATATAGATGTCATAAATGAGGTATCTATTCTTGATTGGAATTTTTTAAAGCAATATCCTTTATACACACAAGAATCTTAATTCTTTTTGTGAAGTATAACATATAAAAAATTAAATTATTAATATTTGCTAACTATCACTGTTTTAAAAGAAATTATCAATTAAATAAATAAAAAATGTGTAAAGAGATTCTTCCGAATTATTAACATTACACTAGAATACGCCTGAAATATTATTTTTTTAAACTCCTTTTAAGACCAGTTTTTATATTCAGAATATTTTGTATTGGATTTTTATCCCACGAAATTATATAGGAATTTTTTAAGAGAGAGAGAGAGAGAGATCTCTATGAGACATCTATAATATATCTTGTTTAAGAATGTTCCCGGGGATAAAAATCCAGTAGTGTTCTTGAAAAATTTGAACAAACTCAAAATATTCTGTGTACCTACCTGTCTCTTCAATTGAGACTAGTACAAAATTGGAACATACCTACGTCCCAGAATATCGTAATCCGAATACAGAAAGCTAAAATACTGAATTTTCAATTTCAATATAATACTTTTAAAGCGTACTTTAGCCTTTAAATCATTTAAGTGTTGACTCTATTCGAGCCTAGGAATCATATCTTCATGGGATGACCCCTCTAAGTAAGTCAACTATTATTCACCTTGATTTATCCTTAACATAAAATTTGACTAAGTTCTTCTTTTGCAATTTTTTCTTTATTTTCATAAAGTTTTGAACTCTTTCCCTAACACTCAAATTTAGTCTAGGAACCATAATTAACACAATTTTATCAAGGAATAATTAAAAATATATATAAAGTGTAACAGAGCTAGTCGACAATACTTTATAGAAAGATTCCTGCCTAAATACATACAAATAGATACATAAATGTACATGTGAAATATAATTAATTACAAAAATACATGTTACTAGAGCATGCCGAAGACACTTGTAATTGGGATAGTGGGCATAGTCTTCACTACAATGTTTATTATCTGAGTGTCATGTACCCATTATCCTGTTAGTGTCTCTAATAAATAAAAAAATAAAAAATAAAAAAATAAAAAAATTAAAAAAAATGAGTCGAAAATGTTGTAACGTGATGTTTAATTGTAATCCGATTGTAGTTAGTCGCTTTCTGTACCGTGTAAAAAAATAGGATTGCTGTTCACACCTGAGATGTCTGGATTAGAAATAATATTTGATATATAACAACTTAACATAATAAGAAAAGATGAAGAAAGTAAGGAAAAAGATTTGGACAAACGTGGTAAACAATGAACCTACGCAATATAATATTAATAAGTATTTATTATTATATGTTTTATCTACTTGGATGCAAGTGGAGGGTAAGGTCACAACCTTGCAGATGTTGAGACCGAGTGCAATGGTGGTTCAGGTGAATCACCTGCGCGTTGTACGCCGGATCACCGTTAGTCATAAAGAAAGTAAGCACCATTTTATGCGTCGGTAAAAGTACTGTATATCAGAAATTACAATGAAATGCTCGTACGTGATGTTTCGGAACTAGCTTAATAAATGAGTAAGATAAATTAAGTCTTCAAACAATATTGTTTTTTTTTTTTAAATAAAATGGTCACTGGTACACGTAAAAGCATCGTGTAAATAATCTCAGTATTTTCGAACGAGGCTAAATGTTTGTGTTATGAAAATAAGTCTAATTAGGTGTTTTTAAGACGACACTCGAATCCCCGATCACTTGGTGAGTGCCGTAACCACTAGACTAACTAAGCACGTCGAATTTCGCATGGCATTTTTACTCCTTTAATTTAGATTTTTTTGAGCTAAAAAACTAATAAACACCTATACTGTACATTTTAAAATTAAAAAACAATTATATCAAACATCATTTTCGATATAAATTTCAATCACTAGCGAATATTTTTTTCCAAATGTATTATTGAAATAAATAATATTTTTTAAATGGATCGTGAGTAAAGAGTTTAATTGATAAAAGTAAAGAACCAACACATACCTATATTTGTAAGATATAGGGCTGACCTCAGTAGGTAAAGCGGGAATAGAACAAGCTGTATCAAGCGGATGTGGTATACATATTGATTGATAAGGCTCTGACTAACTTGTGAAAAGTACTCAGTATTTGTATATAAACACATATTTATTCAAGGCACTGATAAACATTTTAATGTCATTGCGATATATAAAATTAATTTTATCAACCAAGTTTTTTTTTGTTTTTTATAAATTTCTATTTGATTTACATTTGCCAATGAGTATAAAAAAATGAGCAAAAGGCGACTCGTATTATCTCTAACTCCTTGCTTTCTTTTCTCTGTTGTGGGGTCTGATGTTTGATTTAATTTTTATTTATTTATTTGAGGGGAAATTAAAAGCATATCTATTTGACAAAATCGCGGTCAAGATGGCTCCAGAACAGTTTACATTTACAAATTAAACTTAATAGATTTTTTAACAGTTGCACTTTTAAAAAAGGTCTTGATTAGATAAGCGAATTACGCACTCAGAGGTGAATAAACTTATTCAAACTGAACTGCGTAAATGCCGTTATATGGAAATTTTATACAAATATTTTTTGTTTGATAATTACAAAAATAAAACATCGGTTCAATTAAATTTATGAATAAGAATTCACACGAAAGAATCACACGATACACTACTTGCACTCAAAAGACAATTTTTAAGTGAAAAATAAATTTTGATTATTATAAGACATATTCAATCGAATGTTGTATTATGACATATTTATAGTAAGCATTTTGGTTGTTCATTCAACATACTGTACACTGTATTAGGTGTTAACATAAGTAGTGTCAGTTTTTTTCCAAATTTAAAAAGCGCGCCTAAAGTAAAACGAATTGTTTTATGGTAGGTACCCACAGATATTGTGTTTGCTTTTACGTTACATTATAGTTTTATTCAATTCAAAATGGAATGTTAAGTGGACAGAAGTGAGCACTTTCGATACCTCCTTCTGTTTGAATGACGAATTCTTTGAGTCAAGACCGGATGGTTTTTATCGCAAACTTGTAGAACGTTGTCAAAAAGTTGTTAACAGCAGAGGAGAAAAAATTATCGACTAATTTGTAGTAATTTTTTGTTGTTGTGTCCTCTTATGTTAATACCAATAGTATTGTTTTAAACATTTTATCTGAATTTACTTTAAGGGCCGAGCTTTTAAGATGACATATCTATTTTTAATAAATAACATTTTTCAAATTGTTTACAAAACAAAATACTGTGACAAATACCGAAGGGGCTGGTCAGTCGCCGATGATATTCCGCGAAAAATAAGAATCTACTTGATATGTTCGTCACATTAAACACGGCGATAAGCAGAAAGCAAAACAGGATGCCAATGCATTGTCTGCTGCATATTGATAAAACAATCCAACAATTCCGAACACCTCCCCGACCGGCGTTCCGCGGGCCGTTTAAATCCTCACTGCAATCGATGCACTTCGATGAAATTATACAATTGGGCTTTCTAGACTAAAGTGCTACTTTCAAGTAAATAAATTTAAAAAAAATTAAGCTAACTAACTAACCATCACGCCGTTTTCCCGAAGTTTTTTTTCCAGAGTGGATAGAACGCAATTTTCTTTTATCTTGGCACACCACTTTTGCTTCGGCTACATTCATGCATCTTCTCATGCAAGCTCTACGGTTGTTGAGGCTTTTAACAGGGCCATCCTCCAATACCCGTAGTATCTGATCATGCCAGGTCTTTCGCGGACTATTACGCGGACTATAGACGCGCCCTCTATTCATGTTGCCTTCAACACTCGCCCCATATGTTTTCTTAACCATCCTTTCCTCGCTCCTATGTTCTACATGACCAAACCGTCTCGGCACTCCTCTCTTTATTCTACCTACCACACTGCGGCCAGCATTACATACACTTCTAATTTGTTCTTTCCTCACTCTATCGACCAACGATTTTCTACACAAGCGCCTTAGTGACCGCATTTTTATCGCACTTCGTCTATAAAAAAATATTCACTGTTAGATTTACATTTCACATTATTAATTTGTATTAATAAAATACTTCGACATCTTCAAGAACCTGTTTTATTCAGACATTATTAAATTAGTTTACTACTGGTGTTTTTTAAGAGGTATAAAACTTTAAAATGAAATAAAACACATAAAAATCTTTGTAACTGCCATACTATACCATATATTTGGAAAGATAGTTTTACGCCTTTAGTGTTTAAATATGATAACGAAACCACGAATTTCGAAATAAATTTGCACAATTTGCAAGCATGGCTCTGGCTTAAGTCTATTCACGGTGAAATGGCAAAGCAAACTGAGCACAAATCAGCTGTCAAATTGACTGTTAAACAGGAAAAAGTGTTGCCAATTCGAAAAACAAACCTCTTAAAAACACTTTATAAAATGTAGGCAAATCATCATTCATAGATATCACAGACATTCCCTTCATATAGTAAATATTTGTAATGAATGACAATTACCAATACAATAATAAACACTTCGTCCAAACTGAAAACAATTATTGAAAATTTTTTAAAATTTAAAGTTATTGCCGATATTAATTTGGATAGGTCTGATTTCTAATAACAAAAGATGTCGCATTATTTTCACTTTTGTACATAAAATGACGCGCTCACTGTTATAACCCAAAGTTTTGATAGATGGGAGGCATCATTTTTGGTACGTTTATTAGAAAACTTAAATAAAATGTGTTTAAATTCTGAAACCGAGCATAGCACAGGTTGATCGTGTAATATTTATCGAACTGCGGCAACTAATGTTGCGCGCATCTTGCGTGGGTTTATCAAGTTACCGGAAGAGACGTGGAAGATTTATCAAGATGCACTAAGATGCACCTCCGCTCGCTCGGCGTTGCACCTGTACACACGCATGTACATCCGTGGAGGATTATATTTATTGGATTAGTTTAATAAATATCCTTAGTAAATATTCAAGTCGACACAACGCAACTGAAATACTCTATAGAGTGCCGCGTAGAAAAATAGGTATATCGCGTTTGGACTTCGTTTTTATTATAATGTATAGACGCAATTTCCTGTATGAATTTAAAACGCGTGGTAAAGTAGCAGAAACTGTTCGTAAACTAAATGGATGGCGGTTCAAAAATTTTCAGGATAAGGTCAAGAGCCTTGAAGGTCGTGGGCATCTTTCTTCGGTTGGTATTGGATGAATCAGAGCCACGCCCAACAATTCGTAAACTTGCGCAAAAGTTAGTATAATCCAAATTGGTACAACTGTTCTGGTTGTATCAATTTGGATTATAGTAATCTTTCGTTTAAACCATCGATTTTAACATTTTCCTCCAGTCAAACGATCAGTTTTAGAAAAAATCTACGGTTTTTACGAAATATTACTACTATCCCAGTCGATACAACCTGGCCTTAAATAGATAGAAAAATAAAAAAATAAATAATAAACGAAACCAAAAAGACGCAATCAGCGGCAATGTAAACCCTCCCATTAGCATGCGAGAAAAATTAAATAATATTAACAACCTTTTGTTACTTTTTGATGGCGTGTTGTTACACTATAGTACCTACATAAAAATTAATATTACAATATTTTTTAGATGAATTAAAACAAACAAAAAAAAATTGCGAGTCAAACAGCCTAATTCGTGATTATTGATGATTCGGCGTAAACGTTGTAAAAAATATTCACGTTGATCAGTAAATTTAGTGAAAAACATTAACTGTTATCTCTACGTGAGTTTGATTATTATTTTATATTTTACTATTCGTTTAAGTTTCGAGATCAATGAGAATCTCTCATTGACAGGTAAAGTACCTATTAAATTGTTGAGATTCTGACAGTCTCGAAACTTGTAGTAAAATATAAAATTATATTTAAACTCACGTAGAGGTAACACAGTTTATGTTTGACACCCAATTTAATAATCATCTAATTCATGATGTTTGCATATCCACGTTTTTCCCACAATTACAAAGTTTTCTACAGACATGCATTTATTGTCAATAAGATAAGAAATCTGACTCACCTGTCCACAGCTATTAAATAAATATCTCAATTAAATATAATACAGAAATAGGTATCTTAAGTTTTATATGAAAACAGTTGTACACATAGAACCAGTTTCATTAGCAGGTGGGTAGAATCGTACGAATCGAAATAATACACCCGACATAATTAAAGTCAGCTGTTGTTAACAGTACAGTGTACTCGTATAATAGAAAACAGTTGGTTAAACCGTCTTACGAACGGAAATAAAATATTAACTGCAAAAATGATTTAAATCAAGGAAATGTCATTTCAAACTTCCATCACATTAATTATTCCTATACCAGGTCTTCTCTATGAACTCATTATTTATTTATCAATAATACACACCCCGAATCGTGCCGCAATATGATACACAAAATGTTCAAATAGCATGGCTATCTAAGTACAATCAACAAAATAAATACAAAAAGCATATAAGATGATAAAAAATGGAAGAATATCAACAATAATAGATTAAGTTAGATTAGCATTATTGACATAACATTATAACAGAGCTATATTGATTACCTATACCGTGAATTCTTGTATAGGTGAATTCATAATATATCGAATTAATTATTCGCAGTTCAAAAATCAATATGTAACGGACAGTGGTGACCATGCTCGGTGGTGTGGTGACCTATTCGGCAATCCTCCGACGATGAAAGCAAGAGTGGTACCGTAGAATTACCCGAACAGGTTGGCCGCTCTTTGCACTGTACGTGTTTGTCGTACAAACTTAGGACAGCAGGTAAAAACGCCCACCAATGTTAAATGAATTATTCATGTCAATTCGGTTCCGATCGTGGACCTCTTTCGAGCCTAGTTTAATCAAGTTTTATGCTGTAGGTTGTATGGTATGTAGGTAAAAACCTTAGAAAGAATTGTGGGTATACGTTGCATATTTATTGAAAATGGGCTGGCTTACTTATTAATGTTATTCTAAATAAATTAAATTTTTTATGAATTATATCCAGGAATTTCAGAAAAAAATGGTGTCATTGAATTATTTTTTTTAACTTACCCTTTCTTTACTGGACAACTGGATACTAACTATTAATTAATAATTAACTACTAACTTTTAATTAAAGATAAATTTTTCATATTCGATACAAGTTACTGTGATGCTAGTCCAACGTTTTACAAAAAATAAGTCAGAAATAATATTGAAAAAAAAAAATGCAAACTTCGTTGCCGCATATCTCATAATTAAAGCAGGAATATAGTCCTGCGAGGTTGTTCATGTTTTCTCTCTCATGATCTAATTTGATCATAGGTGAAGTAAGAAATGCAACAACAAAAGAAGAACCTGCCAACACGATTTTTTCACAATCGCAGTAGAGTAAAACAACGTATTTAATTGCAAAATGAACGCATGGAAAATTTAAAAATAATGTTTTGTATTTTAGTGACTTTGTTTTATAAATATCACAATAACTTCGAAAGCGTTTTATGACTGGTAAAGTCAATAAGAACAATTTATAATCTGTTGTCCAGCGATAATTATTATTACACAGGACACACGTATTGATTACATCTGAAGGTACCCTTGAAAATTTACTGGGTATAAGGTTACTGTATTTTTTAATAAGAATTAAGGAAGAGGTTTCGTGTTAAAAATGACATTTCTATTTAATCGGAAATCAGGCGGAGAAATAACATTTTCCACGCGATAAGCCTATCTCCCAAACTAACCATACTCTGGTGAGTCAGAAAATGTAAATAAAATTTTCAATAGGTTATTACAAACATTTATTAAAATCGTTTAATCGTGAAAATTTTGATTCAGTCAGTTGGAAAAGAATTATAAAAAAACGATACAAAACTATGAATACAATGCAGGCGATTTTAAGTGAATAAACTTGTAACAAATTCATGCCGTAGCTTTCTATTATTATGACCACACTAGTCCTAATATATTTGATTCTAATATCTTAGGTATCAAAGATTGTCGCACAGATTTGAATTTATGTTATAAAATAACAGGCTTATCCCACCATTTTTATATATACTCAATTTAAATAAAAACGTTACTCACAGAGACGAAACTGTATTTTTTTTTGAAAAAATACAGTTTCGTCTCTGTGAGACATCTATAATATACATTAATTGATTATTGATGTCTCTGTGACAAACAATCCAGTTTTGTTCTGAAAAATTTGGACATACTCAAAATATTCTGAAAAACGTAACTATTAATTTTTTGTATAATAATACTTGTTCAAATTATTGTACAACTATTTGTAAACTATGCCTGCTTCAACACAGTCTTCTAGTGAAAAAGGCATAGTCCAACCAAAATTGTATATATCGCCTTCATTTAAGAATAAAAGAGTAATTTTAAAAATAAAAACTTAACACGTCTAGCGACAACCAGCGCGACCGATGACTTCGGAGAAAACCACTCGATACGTTCGACCGAGGTTAAAGCTACTGATACACATGCTTATTAGTGGCACGTGAGCATGCGCAGTATCGACCTTCTTTAGACCTTGCTTATTAGTGGCATGTGTGTACGCACATTGCTAGTAATGAGCATGCCACTGTCATTCACCATGAGGGGATATTTTTTTACAAGGAAATATGAAAAATGTCACTGAAAATACGAAATCAACTATTGGGAAACTACACGTTGTGAATAAATAATGATCGTGACGACGATGAGCACAGTGTAGAAATATGAGATTATCGCCGAGATACAGAATTAAGCAAACATTTACAGGAATTCGGCGCACCTCTCTTGAGGCCTCACCTCTTCCTCGAGCCCGAGAGTGAGACGGTGTGCGTGTCTAACACACACCAACTTAAAATTGTACATTTTTCCAGCTCCATAAGGAATACCCGAAAATATGGGCTAAAGTTCAGGCTCTTAGAACTAAAGCGGAAATAAGAAAATTCAATTTTTAACTAATGTACTGGTTTACTATGAACTCTTGCCTGCCATTACTTTTCCAAATATATATTTAAAATCAAGGATTCTTCCGAGGGTATTCATTAATTTATAAAAGTATCTTATGTTTTATATTTTCACTGGCGTTTCGGTGAAATCATAACCCAATCCATCCCAAATTCCAATTGAAATCAGAATGGATGTAATAAATAAGCACATCGCAATGCGTAGTGTGCAACTTTTAAACAAACTAAGCGATCGTGACGATGTTTACACATCATAACAGACAGTATTAAAAGCATCAGACAGAAGATTGCATGGTAAATGAAGCACTCTGTCGTGTAATCACTAATCACTAAAAAATAATAAAGCATAAAATCAATAGATCGAAGGAATAAAAATTCTGAAAAAACTGTGTGCTCTGGCAACGTTGCAAATTGCACAGCTTATTCTATCTGGAATTTTTAGGTCTACCCAACTATTTTCAACTCGCAACCTCATTTCCATTATGAGCTATGGAGATTTGAAATATTATGTTTATATGTTTCACTTTTTTCAATTGTTCAATTAGATTGAAACCAAGTAAATTGACTATTTGCATTGAATTTTAAAAATGCACCGAGAGCAAATTTATTTGAATAGCGACACTTCTGTAAAAATATTATATAATTATATGTATATATACGTTATAAATATATTAATGTGCATAGTTACAGGTGGAACTGTTAAGTCCACAATACTGGTCATTTTTATCAATATTTGAATCGAAAGCGTTCAAATATTGATAAAAATACATGTGCAAAGTCTAAACCATTTTCAGAGTTATTTAGCATTTTATTAAATTATTTTACGTTGAATGGATTTAAAAAGTGGTGCGATACCCATGAATTTCATATTATTTTTAAGTGATTATACATACTTATATTAAAATGTGTTTTTCAATGAATCAGAGAAAAAAATCTAAAATAGTTGAATATAAATGCTTTTTAAATTTATTTTTTTTTGCAAAAAATTTAACCAGATTTTTTTTCAAGGATTAATAATAATTTTATTTGACTTCTATCAAAGCGAATGAATTTATAATATTCGATATAAGTTACGTTCACGAAAATCCAACGTTTTACAGAAATATAGAAAAAAAATGCAAACTTTGATATCACTTATCTCCTTAACTGTTGACTTTTCACCCAAAGTGCATATAATACTTTCTATTCAAAATTGAATGAAGAAGACTCCCCGAAGCTACCAGCTACGAGACACCTGTATAACGTATCCGAAAATTTAGAAATCGGTTCATTTCACAGCTAACATTTCTGTAAAAAACTAACCCATAAAAACCAGGTTTTTGTTATACTCCCTTTCTCATTTACTAGTTGAAACAGGTTTCGTTCCTACCCACGCGTCGGGCGACGCTACGAAAGGGAGTAATAAAAAATTAAATAAAATAAAAAAAATAAAATAAAAAAAAATAAAAAAATAAAAAAAATCCAAAATTATACTATAATTATTACATTTTTTAAACGAATTTTTTTTATATTATTTTTATCGTCGCCCCGAGTCTACCCTCAAAGTTTCAGCTCGATTGGATCACGGGAAAGGGGTTAAAAATCGATCCAAAGTTTTTTCGGCAGAGAAGCAGACACTACGAGTTAAAAAAAAGGAGTAAAAAACTAACCCGTAAAAACGAAGTTTTTATTTTACTCCGTTTCTTTGTAAATTAAGTTTACCATCATGTAATTAAATAATTGATTGACTGAAAATGAAACATGTCTAGACAAATATCGATGTCAAAAATCTCTAAAAATATCTCTTTATTATTTGATTTCTTCCCAAAAAACCGAAGTGTGCTGTCATCTGTGAACCAATTGTCATAAATTTTCGAAATTCGTAGTGAAGTACCTATTATACCTACCGACTGAGTAATTCAAATTTTAAATATTCCGTGACGTTATCGGAACGCCGCGCCGTTGGTAGTAATCAAACTTTTGGAATGATTCCAATTTGAAAAAACCATTAAAATTTCTAAAAATCCACAATTATACAATCATTAATTTATTTTAACGAAAATTTGATAGATCTTCTTGATCGTCGCCACGTCTGCTTGCAAACTTTCAGCTCCACTGGATCACGGGAAAAGGGTTAAAAATCGATCCAAAGTTTTTTCGTAAAATGGAAAAATGAATTGAAGCTCAATATCATAGTTTGCATTCTATTCCAAGGGCGCGATAATGTTAACCCAAAGACTGATAAAAATAGACTAGTGGGATATAAAAGTAAAGGCAACAATATCAACAAAAGAATTCAGTCATTGAGGATTACTAATTTAAAATATACTTAATTTGAGATTTTATAGGAAACCTAATTTTGAAAGGGATAAATACATAAAATCTCGAATTCATTACATTTTAAATTAGTAATCTTCGGTGACTGCATTCAAAACATTTTATTATTTTTTGGAACATTGCTGCCTTTGGTTTTGTATCCCGCAATTTGCCTAGTGATAAATCTCTGGTAACTCTGGAATGCACTCTTGGATCACTTCGCCGCGGGCAGAGATGACCGGGAGTTCGGGAAGTGCCATATCGCGTTAATCATCCGGCCGCGCGGACACATGCATGCAGAATGATTTACGTTCTAAAGTTAGCTGCGCCCGAGCGGCGGTGCCCGCACTGTCACGCCCTTGGAATTCCAAATTAAAATGAAACAAAGAAGGCACAGGCTGGACCGAGACAAGCGGAGAATGTCCTCCCACATATTATTTTGGCTAAATCCAAGATAATGGTATAATGGTCCCATTGCACATACAACGAAAATGATTATTTCACTATATTATTGAATGTGCTAATAACAAAATGAAAGATAATTTACGGTTAAAAAGTAAGTATTAGGTCCTTACATATGAAATTGGCGTTTTGCCGTACTGGCAAATTTGATCTCAAATATCTTCTCTTTGGTTAAGAATTCCAAATCCAAATTTATACAGCTATTTACTCATGTATTTGTGTTTTGAAAATTAAAATTCATTTGTTTTTTCCTCATTTGTTTTTTTCTTTGCGTCACTCAGTTTACAAAATGAAAAACTTGAAATATCGCGTTATTTACGAGTACGAGTTCCACCGTGGCACCAGTGCTGCAGAAACGGCTCGAAGGATTAATGATGTGTATGGCGACGGTGCCGTAAAAGAAAACACAGTGCGTTTTTGGTTCCAACGTTTTCGTTCTGGAAATTTCGACCTGCAGAACAAGCCCCGTGGACGGCCGGAGACCAAAGTTGATAATGAAGAATTGAAGGCTATTGTGGAAGCGGATCCATCGCAAACCACATCCGAGTTAGCTGCAGGCTGCGGTGTTAGTGATAAAACTGTTTTAATCCACTTGAAGCAAATTGGTAAGGTGAAAAAGCTTGAAAGGTGGGTACCTCACGAATTGAGTGAAGCAAATCAACAAACGCGCGTTGACTGCTGCGTTGCATTACTCAACCGGCTCAATAATGAAGGGATTTTAAATCGAATCATTACCTGTGATGAAAAGTGGATCCTGTACGATAATCGGAAGCGCTCATCGTAATGGCTGAACCCTGCCGAACCAGCCAAACCATGCCCCAAGCGAAAATTGACTCCAAAATGTTATTTGTGAGCGTTTGGTGGACTAGTGTATCCACCGTATTCTCCGGACCTTGCCCCAACAGATTACCATTTTTTTCGAAATTTGGATAACTTCTTGCAAAAGAAAAAATTCAACTCCGATGGGGCAGTCCAAACCGCCTTCAAAGATTTTATTGATTCCCGTCCGAATGGTTTTTTTAGTAAAGGGATCGATGAACTACCTATGAGATGGCAAAAGTGCATAGATAGCAATGGTACATACTTTGATTAAATAAATATATTATAATAAAAAAAAATTGGCTTTATGTTCCTCCCATACTAAACGCCAATTTCATATGTAAGGACCTAATATTAAATAAGATGTTACACTTTAAAGTTTCGAAAAATGCACTGCGTATTTTGACATTTCATAGGCAAATATATGAGGTTAGGTTAGGTTATTAGGTTTGGTTAGGTTAGGTTATTAGGTTTGGTTTGTTTAATTTAGATTACGATTATTTTAGTTAGATTAAATTAACAGGACATTAAATTATATAGTGAAACACTTATTTTCATTGTATGAACAACGGGACCATATTCTTGGATTATTCCATTATTTTTCCCAATTACGTCAATGTCAACCCATCTAAAACGCTCCAAGTGTCACGGTCACATCTACCACACCACCCCTGTATGCAGCGATCAGCTTAAGGCCGGCCGCACTTTGGATACGAATTATTACGTACGTATTCGTACGATTATTTTCGTACGTATTGAGCGCGTACATTGATCGCATCTCGCGTTGGTCACGATCAGTTACTTTGTGCATTTCTACAATAACGTTTGTGCCAAATGAATAATCTGTGTCTTCTGGAAAACTCTATTATGGCAGACTTAAATAATGACAAATTTCATGAGTATCTATCTAATAGATTCGCAAATAATGCTGGGGAGAATCGTAGTGCAAGGAAAGCTCATAACATCGGAGACATATTTAAAAAAAATTTTGTTTGTACATAATTATACCTCACCTTCATTAAACCAAATTATTTAACTTACAGGTATTTTCAGTTCTTATTTAGAGATTCTCCGCCATGATCTGCGCTGATGGTCACGTAATTGAATCACTTTGGTCCCACAAACATTTGTAGTCATGTATCAAATTGACAAATTTTTCAATATCCATCGTACGAAATCGAAAAAATTTCCGAACAAATCCGGATCGTGTCGGACGTCGCATCTATACGTGCGTACACGCACTACTAAATCGTGTAAAGTGTGCGATGTTCAATACTACTTAGAATTTCAGGAATGTACTTGCAATTTCGTACGAAAACGCATCCAGTGCGCGGCCGGCGTAACCGTTGTTGTGACTACGATTGACATGCGATTGTAACGGAAATTGGCAACTGATTTTTAAGGAGTTACATCACACCAGACGTCTCACAGAGACGAAGCTATTTGCATGAGAAAGTAGGTGTGGAAGCCTTTTGTGTATGTATACGCCCTATCATATATATGGCCACTTCCTAAGTGTTCAAGTTTTAGTTTCTAGCGTACCAGAGATTGCTCGCTGAATCACGAATAATCAATTAGTTTTTTTTTTGTTTCAATATTTTTATTTTTTTTAATTACTAATCGTTGTTACGATCGAACGTAAGCCCCACAATTATAATCACACTTTATATTAAAATATCTATTTACCTAATCGCTGATTGCATAAGATAAACCTACATATTTATTCTTGGTTTGTTTCTGCACATGTACTTCATATGTATATAATAACCGTAACAGAGTTCTGAATGCTGAGAGAATGTTTCACTTTTAACTGAAATTTCGTGACTCAGCGAGCGATAAGCACGCATTCTGTGTTAAAATTTTTAACGTAAATTTATTGAATATCACTCAGTATACAACGTTATGAAATCCGTTACTTCTCGAAACAATTAACGGAAAGAACAGTACGAAGATTCAACAAATTTATCAGTTATTCCAAATACACAATAAATAACTTGTCACAGTTATAATGAATACAACGTTATTAATGGCAACAGTGACGACGTTCTACATCAAACATAACGGAACAATTAAAAAAAAAATCTGTTTTAGATGGCCCATTTTTGAAATTTCAACACCAGCGCAAACCCACCTAATAATCGAGGCGTTGTATTCAAAGGGTGTTTTTGTTTGTTAAAAGTGCATAAAATATATAATATTTTTTTGAGTTCCTACTTCAAGAGTGTATTTATTAAGCCTAATAAACTTTACATCGATGTCTTTATTCATAATCTCATAAAAATAGCCTTTTTTCGAGCGCCCAAAGTAGAATCCAGCCGTAATCAAATTGAAAAATGCATTTCTTTCAGATCACCCGGTATACACAGGCATCCATGTCCGTCATCACCCGACATGCTTTATTAAAATTGTAATAATACAATAATATAACAGGCAACAACACATCACTATGCGCCATCACAACCTGGTCGGTATTGGTAAATATGTATGCACTAAGAGTGGAGGAATTTCTATTAATACTGCGACCACAGCGAGTACATGATGATTTTATATGACGGAGACTAAGTTCTGGATTGACGTGAAACTTCAACATCAGACGCATTCTCCATAATTTTATGGAAAAATAATAAACGTAACGGGTCTTCCGAGCACTGCAACAACCTGTCAATAGAAATGATTTCGTGTATTGAAACTTGCTTTCCTTGTTGGGCTGCACCGACGATGTTTAATGAAGAAATAAATGGAAAAAATAAACGCATGAATAGATAGTGTTGTTAAGTACCTATGCAACTTTTTAAAAAAAACACGGCCTCAGAAAACGCAACGTTTCTCCGAGAAGCTCCCACGAGCAATGAGAACTGTTTATGAATCATTATGATTATGTTTATTGCACGAATATGGATGAGCGAAAAGTTCATTTGGAATTAAATGTCTTGCTTAGGTACTATTTGGTTAAATCGTAAAGAAAAAGTAACAGATCTCTAATCTATATCTTGGTATATAATAAATAATCTATGCTACATATAAAAATTATTTTTCTCAATAGTTTCTTTTTCATAACTGTAATAAGTGTTCTATAAATCATAATATATTTATTTTTATTTATTTGTCTGTATTTTAAGTATTTTCTTTCCACTTTGCGTCATTATTAAGTTAATAGTCAATTCTAATTTTAAATAGAAGATATTCTTTACACTTTTAGTAAAATTTCAACAGGAGATAAGCGATATCGAAGTTTGCATTTTTTTACAAACGTTAGACGCATCATGAAACTAATTTAAATTGAATATTGAACATTCGCTTGCGTTGATACAAGTCATATAAAAATATTAAAACCTTTTCAAAAACTCTACGGTTTTAATAATTTTATTATTATTTGACTTAAACGAATGAATTTTTAATAAGTATTCTATAAAGTTACTTACATGATACTTAATGAAATATTGAAAAAAAATAAACTTTGACGTCGCTTATCTCCTGTTGAAATTTTACTAAAAGTGTAAAGAATATCTTCTATTTAAAATTAGAATTGACTCTATATTAACTTAACTCTATATTAACTTTATCATACTCATAATCAGTATTTTAAAGGATATAACACAGGATATAACATGAATCACGAAGCACACAAAGGAACAAAGGGGTCAGTAAAGGATTTATGATGACATTGATTGTATTATACAAATGTAATAATAAAATTTATAATCATTATTTTAGACTAGACGGCATTATTCCAAAATAATTTGACATCAATTCCAGCAACAGAAAATCGTCGATTTACCATAAATAGCCGGCCGCATGCGCGTCGAGTATTTTTGAGGATTTTGGATGAAATACACAGGTTTGCTCTGCAATGACACGCTGAGTGTATATATCTTCTAAAAATAATACGAGGAAAGGTGTCACTGACCTTATCATCTGCCTTAGCTTACGGTTCGAGAGGAGCAAATAACAAGACGAAACCCACGCCCCGTCTCTGCGCTCAGGCGTTTTCCAATCTATCTAACGTAAAACATTATCGCCATTATAACTTCGCACTCCGCTGGGAAGATCAAAGTGCCAGGCTGTCTCCATGTCTTTCAGTAAAAAGCCCAAAGTACAGATATGAGAATTTATTTCTGGTTGTGGTTACACCACACAAAAAGTACAACTTTTTTAAGTTCCTGAAAAATAGAGACATTCATTCATCTCTCAGTACATGGTGTAAGGCTCTGTTAAAAGGCAGTTATCATATTTTTACTCCCTTTATATTAACTCGTGGCGTCTGCTTGCTTGCCGTCAACAAAAACTTTGGATCGATTTTTGACCCTTTTTCCCGTGATCCAATCGAGTTGAAACTTGGCAAGTAGACTCGTGGCGACGATCACGAAGATCTATCAAATTTTCGTTAAAAAAAATTAATAATTATAGTATAATTTCGGATTTTTATAAATTTTATTGGTTTTTTCAAATTGGAATCATTAGAAAAGTTTGATAACGGCGGCCCGATAACGTCCGTCGGTATACATAATAGGTACTTCACTACGAATGTCGAAAATCTAAATTGACTGACAAATGTTTTTAGAATTTAATCTTCAAAGCATGAAGTGTCTTATCAAAGCTCAAAACATCTGACATTTTAGAAATATATTAAATTACTGTAAGTTTAGTGTTATGTTATACGTTTTAATTCGTCTTTAATTGTGTTATATTTTACAAAGAAAGGGAGTATAATAAAAACTTGGTTTTTATGGGTTAATTTTTTTGAATTACGTTATTTTTCTGACTCGAGTTATTTTCGGTTCAAGCAAAGACGTGCGCAAATATGACGCAGTATAAAGAAACCTGATTAGGGACGTACCCGCGCTGGACCCAGTGTACATTATTATAACTGCCCCTTCCGCGGTGCCAGCTAGAATAAAATTATTGCTGCCACGTACGAGTAGGTGTACATAGTATTATGGAGAAATTTCGTTTCATTCATGTACCATTAAACTTCTCCATCTCGTTGCGCGTAAAGATAATAAAATGAATAATTAAAATAAATTTTAACTCGGTGATAACGTTCACTAACTTTTCTCCTCTTCTCTCAATATTTTCGTTACTGCCATATACCAGTAAATTAGGATCATTATTCAGTACCTAATCAATTAATTATATGTAAAAAAAAACAACTGTATTTTAATGTAAGTAGATAGTCAGTTTAATACTTCACCCGTTGACGAGAGATTCTGATATTCTCGAAACTCGCGTGGTAAAGGTAAAATGTGAAATTATAATAACTCAAGTAGAGATAACTTAGTTTATGTTTTCCACTCAGTTTAATGATCATGACCTACGTAGTACATAGCTTCAAGATATTGGTCAAACACGCTCGTCATTCGACTTTTTGAATTAGCGCGTATATCGATATGAAGATAAATTCATAAGGTACATCAGCAATCTGGATTAATGTTTCTTGGGGTGTCAAAACACTTTTGAATTTCCGCACACGACGCCAATGAGTTTTGTTATGTTTAGCGCATGTCCATTATCGCATATTTAATTGTCAAGATAAAATGCCGAGACGAATGTACCTACCTACGACCTGCCAATTGTATACGAAACCGAGTGAAAAAAGCAAACATAAGCAGAAAAAAATGAGTACCAACGAACTCAAAATTATCAGATGGATGAGCGACTAGACGATGATCATCGTCAAAACTATATTAAAACTAAATATTGTCAAGGTTGTAACACTATTCGCCACGGTTCGCCGCTAATATCGCATCGGTAGAAACGTCAAAACAACATTGACAAGCCCCGGCCTGGACCCGCTATTTATACGCTACACGTTGGTTTCTCGAATCCTCGAGAACATTATTTTCATTTCTAATGTTAAGGAAAAGATTCCCGTCGCTTCTGGGCTGTTCCAGGCATCTCCCTTTACGTTGTAAATAATAGATAATCCTAGAGTGCTGTAGGCTGTTCTAAGGCCTGACATATTCCAAAGATGACATATTACAAGGGATTCGGACAGTGCGCAATTTTTTATGCTTACCATTTCGTTACAATACTCGTATGCTATGACTTCAGGTTGTACCAAACATAACTTCTTTTCTATTTGTAACTAACGATGATTTATTTTAATCATAAAAATATTAATGTCATTTCAAAATGCTTTTAAAATTCTAGCAACAGGAACTGTAGGTGTATAAAACAAATAACAGTGAACAGTGTCGACTTTTTGGATTGTTGATACACATGTAGTTTGATTTATACAAATATCCATTTGTATTGCTGTTTAACGAGTCTGTTGGATGATGGAGTGTTAGAATTATTTATTTCAGGCACAGTTGGTCATTTTTAATAGAATTTTGGCGTAAAAATCTGGAAAATGTAAAAGTGGCTCCACGCTGAGTGACACGTGGCACCGTACGACGCAAAACGCCTGGCGAGGAAGTCGGGGGACTGGAAAATTGGCAAAGAAAAGTAAAACGCATTTAGGTGAAAAAAAAATCAGCGAGAAATAGTGCCGTAAAGAAGAATGTGTTGGAGAGCATTCGAATTTCAGAATTATAGAATGTTCCAGAAAAAAAGCTTTTGGAGGAGAAATTATTTTCGCCAGATAAGTAATAATTTATTGCACTAAAAATATTGCATTCGCATAAACCAACGCTATAAATATGTTTGTTTGTGGATTTTTTAATTACAGACATAAAATACACTCTTCTTGAAGAAATTAAGATATTTTTAGAGATTTATCGGTGTTCTGCAATGATGGTTTTCAAAAAGAGGATTAGTTTGATCATAAACAGATGGAAACGGCCTACATTTAATTTTTAAGGAATGTTGTAATAATCTTAAATGGAAATTTACTAGTTTCTATATTGAATCCAACAGTCATACAAGAATAAAAGTATGACGTTAACTGACAATTTACTTAATATAATGACTTTTTTTCAAATCAATTAATTAATTTAAAAGTATTATTGTTTTTATTTTGTAGTAATTTTATTTCTAATAATATGTAGTAAAACAATCTAAGAAAGATACCAAGAAAAGATCTATCTATGGAACACTATTGAAGGTAGAGAGTTTATAACGATTAAAATTCTACAACATATATACTCTTTTTATAGTGCTTGACGGAATAATTGGACCGCGGTCTCCCAAAACGTTGCATTAATTTTTTAAAACAATTTTGCCTAATTTCGGGAAGTCTCGTGATATGGTTAAAAGAAGAAGAGAATTTCATTTTTTTCGCAATATCCTTAGTGACCCTATGAATCCAACTTATTTTATGTTAGAAGTCGTCTGGGAACCTATACACAACTCGCCAAATAATCTACATAAGCTTGCATGTGAGGCATCTATTTTTTCCCGCTGGAACTGTGCTAAAATATCATAACTTTACAAATAAAATATAATTTCATCAAAATTAATATAAAGATTAACTGTAAAGATGTTCGAGTATTACGTTTTAAAATCTGCGATGGCCTACTTCATCGAAGGTACATGAATGGAGTTTTAACAATGCCGAATCGGTCGCATCTCGGAACACATTTATGCAAATGCCGTGAGAATGAACGCCGCCTAACAGTACATACAAGGGCATGTATTACTGGTTTCCGGTAAACCGATATACCGGTAAATATTGCTAAATTTCTATTACCGAATTACTGGTAAATAAATTTTAAGTACCGGTACTTTCCCTTTCACTTTTTAGTGTTTTATGAGATTATTTTTAAACTACAATATTGAGCGGCGATATTTGCAGAAAGCAGAATCATTATGTGTTTTGTTGAACAAAACCTGGAATTTCATGGAAATTTTTCGGTGTAATAAAATACGCGCACGTGCATCGGGGATCCCCTACTAACCATCGCAAAAGATAAGGTACTTTATTGATTATTATTCATCCCTTGGCGGCTATACTGTCTTCCTAAAAATACTTTTAGGTGTTTTCTAAAGACTCCTGAAGTCCAGATGCACTATATGTACATTGTCTGTTTTACCACTCCGTCACTACAAATTCATAATTTTTTTACTAAATGTACATTGTCTGTTTTACCACTCCGTCACTACAAATTCATAATTTTTTTAATAGAGATGCGGACATAGAATACGTGTCACATCAATATTCTTGCTATTTTCAAATTAAGCTAAACGCTCGTAAATGAAAAGAGGACTAATTTACTGGTCTCCTGAAATGGGGCTTGAACCAGTAATTAATTAGACAACAAGCTACTAAAATTATTATAATAGTGATATCAGTGGAGCGAACGATTTTTAGATAATCTCTATATTCTATTTTATAACTGTTTTTTGTATTATTTTAAGAAGAGTAAACGTACATTGATTCTTAACAAAAAATATTTTATTATGACTAGGTATTATTAGATCAATTATATTTATAAAATAGATGGATAAATAAACGGATGTGATAACGCTTTAAATTTTGTTCTCATTAACGGCATTTTAAAGCAGTCGATTTCTGATAATTTATTCACAATATAATGCCGTCATATTCACGTTAATAATTACCGGCAAACCGGTATTAAATTGGGCGATTTTCCGTAAAATTTGCATGCCCTAGTATGTGCAGCCAGACAAAGGCAGGCAGTGCCTGGTCGCAAGTGTAAAATGTAGACTGCGACAATCGATCTGTCGCGGGATGACTCACGCCGCCGCCGGACCCGAACCCCGAACCCGGCAGGACACGTCAGCAGGCCCGGATCGCGACCGCGCTCAATTTTGGATCAAATAACGTTCTCATCATGGAGTTCCACCACGATAACTTGGCGTACGAGGAAGGGCGCCCCTGTCGCAAAACAGAAGTTGCCAGGTTGTAAATTTATTACACAATACATAATGTACTGAATGTCCGGTAACCAGCGTCAGAGCCTTCAATATAAATTTATTCGGGTAATAGCGCTCTCCGCGGCGGCCGCTCTATTTGTCAAACTGTCAGACGGTAATATTGGTCCATTATTTGCTTCTTCAGCTTCGCGAAACTTTAATACTTCATTGGCAATTGTTCTTGCACCATCCCGGACTGTTTAGGATGTTTTGGACATAATAATTCAGTGTATATTGGTAATCAAGATGTCACAGCTCCCGAGCAAATACAAAATTGTACTGAATGACAGGGCGAGGGGTACCGCCGGGTGCGGGCGGGGCGGGTTTTAGGTCCAATCCTGCCGCACGCCAAGTTATGTTGGGCAGGCAATAACTAGATGCACGACGCAAAAGGCCGCTTTTTAAGAAATGGGGGGATTTAAATAAACTGTTGCATTATGTTTTACACATAGTGTGGATTCCTGCCTCGATGATGAGTCGAAAATGTTTATTATTAATAATATTGCTATTATTGTCCAAAAAGTACTACTAGAAAATACTTGATTTGTTTGTAGTGTTGAGATTGCTATTACGACTTTGCGAAAATATCACCGATTTGTACGCTAAAATAAGTTTAGTACGAGTGATTCTAGCTAGAATACAGGGTATCTTATAGCTAAAAGCAAAAACTTTACAGGTTGATTCCTGCCTTTATAATAAATCGAAAATGTTCAACAAGCAAGCAACTATGCATGGAGGTATGCAATATCAAAAGTTTGCATTTCTCTTTCAATATTTCCGAATTATTTTTTGCTAAAGTTGAACTAACATTAGTAACATGAACTATCATTAGTAACTTAAATCGTTTATGAAAAATTCATTCACTTTAATACAAGTCGAATAAAATGATAAAAAGCGTGTAAAAATTTAAAGTACATTTTTACAAGGTTTTTATCATTTTGTTTGTGAAATCCATTGCTAAATTCTGTTTTACAAAACTTCAGTCGGAATTCGATTCGCTCTACCTTCAAATGTGATTATTATTTCTAAGCATTGATCCTCAACCTATTGCATCGCGTCGCGACCGATATTAACATCTCATTCTGTTACTAACATATCTCCCATCACGGTTGTATCACATCATAGACCAAGTCGGCATCTACAGCCTAGACATGTCTAGCCCATCTCAAAATTTTGATTCGAAACTTTGAATAGGTTTAGACTACATCGATTCCCTTCTCGCGCTACTCGCCACACAACGTTTTCCAAGGAATTCCAAATTCACACGATTCTCCTTCCGGCGTTTGATTAGAGACCAAATTGTGATAATATCCGAATAGAATTTTTTTCATTCTTTCAAGGTTTGTTTTTTCAAATTTTGCCGACACGTATGTTATTACATAAGACCTGCCAAGCTCGGCGACAAGCAGTAAAATATTTCATTCGAGAATAATAATTATCAAAAATTCCTGCAAGGCCCGGCCCACGGGGGTCCGGTCCTGGAGAGAGCAGAGAGAGAAGGGGGCACACCAAACGTCCCAGACGGTGGGGGTGGGGGACCCACACCTTTTTAGGACTTGTCTACAAAATTGTAAAAAAAATTTCAAAGTATTATATAAAATTATCTAAAAACTAGTCAGTAACTTATCTAACTACAGGTACCTAGATTCCTGCCTAAATTATTAGTTCAAAATGTTCAAATAATGTCCTTATATCAACAGTTATGAAGTACGTACGACTAAAATAAAAATAGCTTTTATCGAAAAAAACGTCACGAGGAATCCATCGATACCAGTCGTAGGTATTCAGAAGAGTTGCAGATAGAAATCAAGTTCTAGAGCACTTTTGCTTAGAAGCGAACCAGTCTAATGTGTTTCAATCATGATAGAAGAAAAGATCCGCGCGACCAGATGTGCTAGAATTGCGCAGATCCCGAATGCGCCATTTTATGTCACTTTGACAGTTAACAATAATTAACAATACCACAGACAAGACATGGTAGAGTAGGAAAAATTCATACGATTTCGCTATTTAGGTGTTTTTTCATAAATTAAGACAACATGCACCCACTTACTTATAATGGATTTTTTATGAATACACGGAATTGGCAACGCGATCATATGTTTTCAACAATACAAGCTCATATGCACGGCATTGACATAAAATTATTCTCTTGTCCCCATTATATTTTCACACATGAAAAAATGTATAGTGTCTAATAGCTAGAAGAAAAAACATCGGGGAGTCTTCTTCATTCAATTTTGAATAGAACATATTCTTTACACTTTGGGTGAAATATTGACAGTTACGGAGACAAACGACATCAAAGATTGCATTTTTTTTCAATATTTATGATTTATTTTCTGTAAAACGTTGGACTATCACTACATCAAGTTATATGAAATATATAAATAATTCATTCACTTCAATGAAAAGTGACAAATAAGTAAAGATTATTTTGTATCCAAAATTCTATCCGAAATTTTTGCTATTAGCTACGTGACACCTATATACACTTGCAACTAATTTTTGCCCTAATCCATATTATATCTACATATATTGGTGGATAGTGCTACTACTGTATACGTTGTTTTTTGTCATCACGTGTTTTCGTAATACACGAGGGAAATGATTTTTACTTTTTGGGCCCCCATCTAATATGGATCCACTTACGCCACTCTGTTTAGGTACATTGTTAGCAAAATTGTATTATCCATAGCATCTGTTCATGGTTGGTGAGACGCGATCTGATCTCCATAGAACGTATTTCGTGATCGTTCAGATCTTCATCGCCGGTGATTGCACGGTGCTGCGCAGCGCTAACCTGGCTGCAGCTCAACATCTCAACTGCGCAGATTGAGTGCCTAAATATTTATTACGCTCCAGAATAGACGGGGAGTCGAAAATACACGTTATTTTCATCCATGGTTCAACAATAATCAACGTCTTGATTGAGTAAAAAAAATAAACATTCTGATCGGAATAGGCATGATGACAGTATTAAAGAATAATTGATTTTAGAGAAGAAAGGATTCTAAAAAATGATCCAATTTTAATATACACATTGAGATAATAAGATTTTCAATAAAATAAAATTCTGCAATCGTGCATTTTAACTAAAACACCGACCAGAGCGAATGACGTCACGCCTGAGTAACCATCACCGCGTTTCTTGAACTATAGCCATGGACACAATGCGATGTTTAGTTTGACTTGACGTCACGTAGACTCCATGGCACCTGCGAGCAAAATTAAAAAAGGCAGATGAAAATGCAATTATTTGCGTAAAAAAATACTGAAATAATGTTATTTGTACCGTGTACCTACATACATGAGAGCAAGTACTCTCTTATGGTGGAGAAAGTCCAAAAGAAGTTTCTGAGATATCTCTACATGAGAGAGTACCTACGGGCATTATCCTTGGCTTTACCCAAACGAGTTTCTCCAGAGTATGCTTGGCTACAATAGTTTAGAGACTAGAAGGAATGTGTATTTTATTACACATTTTTATCGATTGTTGCGCCGTATGATCGATAATACTGAAATTATGGTTTGTATGTTCCTGATAATTACCTTAGACATCGTCAGCATAGATTGTTTCACATTCCAATATGCAGGACCAACCTGCCGATGGTTATGCCTGTTGGAAGAGCTACAGCTATGCTGAACAATATCGCTTTGGACATTGATCTGTTCCATATCTCTGAGAGAGTTTTCCGAAGCAGGATTCTCCTACACGTTTGACAGGAATATGTATGTTAATTAAAACATTTTATAAACTCTTCATTTATAACATTTACGACTTGAATGAACTTTTGTTATGTAAATGTTATATACATAAATAAAATTGAATTGAATCGAATTACAGAAGGTTATTTCAAAATCTGTCATCATGCCTATAGGCACGCGAGCGGCAACAGATGTCAAATTCCGCGGATGTTTCACAATCGCCCGGTAATGTAGGTCTACTAATCTCGCCTAGCGCACCGAGGCGGGTTTTGCCATTTACGGCCAAATAGGGTCATGTGTAGAGCTGCGCGAGAAATCTGTTTATGAAAATCCGTCAGCGGGACGGCACCCATTCAGGAATCAGGACACGGACAATCGCGGATACCGATATGGAAGTCTCCACAAGTCCGCCCGCCATGTGGCCCTGCCCCGCGCGGACTTCTCAACACTGAGGACCGCTTTTAGCCTTCGCTGATGGAGCGCGCGATGTCCCGGGATGACGAATTCAGCCTTTGAAACGGATCGTCCGCTGAATTTGCATTTCAAACTTGGGAAGTCTGCCGACTGAATCGCGTAATTTTATGCAAATTTTCGAATGTGGAATTCGAACAGATTTTATGTGGCACCAGAGGAAAAATTCTTCGGTGAGAAGTCGGAAATCAGCCCTCGGGTGTGATACCTATTTTTCGCGAACTGAAGTAAAATCTTCTTCAATAATGCAAAATAACTTTGTCGTAACAACGTTATTTATATTAATACAAAGAAAATACTTTATATAAAACCACTATTTATTAAATAATCAACACGACATGTACTACTAATCGACCAATGGTCAATAGACCAATGGTCCATTAGTAGTACATACGTACTAACTATTTGCAAAAAGGATTTGGTTATTTATAATATTTAATTAGCTAGCTCGTTGGTATATTTAATTAGAGTGGTTTGCTGGTGTAGTGGTCATGACGCTCGCCTAGTGATCTGGAGGTCGGTGGTTCGAGACCCATTCCAGGACATCAGCAAGTTAGTCCTATTTTCATGGGGCAGGCTTTTGGCTGAGTTTGAGAATAGTAAAAATACTGACTCTATTTTTTTGCTTGCTAAAAATTGCTATTAAATAATTTTTAGTGGCAATTTTTAACAACCTTTAATTTTTAGTAGGTGTACGTTGAATACTGACGAAGTGACCGTTGGCCCCGAAACGTGTTGACTATCGAATAAATAACTGTTTTATATTTATTTTAATTAATGGAAGTATTGGTGATGAAAATGCGGGACGGAAACGCTTACCATTTCGAGCTAACCGCACATTTTTGTTTTAGTTGTTCGATATCAGGAATTATTTTTTCAATTTTATTTCCTCGTATTTCCACTCTTTCCACTTCGTGTAAATTAATTTAAGGTTTCTACTTTCGTAAATCAAAATTCGCTTCTGTAACGCGAAAATGACACAAAAATATTTATTAACATAACGCCAGATACGACCAAAGACGAAATTAATCAAAAGTAATAACAGTAAAAGCCGCTTTACTTCCATCGCTGCAAAAAAGCAGCAGCTCCCTCGATGGGCGAATGCCAAAAATATAACAATAATAAAATTACCTCTAGATAAAATCTGCGATGCGAAGCTTCCAGCAACAAGAAGAACAGATCACGAGCATTTCGGAGCACTTCATCTGCGGGCATCGTCTGCCCACAAGTTCTAAAAATATGATAGTTTGGTGCCAAGCATTTTGAAAAATGAAGTACGCGCATCCTGAATGTTTATAAATTCGCCGTCAAACTTTGATTTCCGCACAAAATACCGTGAGCGCAGAGCAATTGGGTCAACACTCCCACTCGGTGATCATTTGGCTTTGAACGCCCAAAAATCATATCGTAACATTGCTCAGCGTGTGGACGTGAATTATACTAACGCTCTAACGGTCAAGGATTCGATATCCTACGCCCTATTAAATAGGAAAAATAAATAATTAGAACGTCAAACTCTGTAAAATAGTTTAAAAATGCATCACATAATTGTTGCGTATTTTACACAATAATTTTTTTTCCGAATTTTCAAACTATCTTTTAGAAATGTGTTACACTTTTAATATTTTATAAACTTGTAGACAAAAGAGGTCTTAAATTAAACAAATTAGAAATTAAAAAACCGTTTAAAACTGAAACAAATGTAATTTATATTCAATCAAGATTAACGAATGAATCTTTATTTAATTTATTCCCATTCCAACGTGTTCATCTCTCCCCCCGGACTACCATGGCAATTTTAGATACCACACCATCCTGACGAAGATATAGCGGTATCGAAACCGGCCGAAATTAAATTAATCGAAACGGTTTATACGGAGTTTTGTTGTATATTAAAATTATTGATTATAAACACAAAGTTCATTATTTTTATGAATGAAAATCAACGAACTCGCTATTTGACGATTTTAGAATTTCAAGCACATGATGAAGAAGCAAAAACTACTATCTACACGGTACTTTTGAATGTCAGTTCCTAAAGAATAAGTATTTATTTATTTATAAAAAAAAATTAAAATAAACATTTTATAATATCACGAAGTTACGACTGACTGACGGACGGACGGACAGACAACGAAATTATTATAATTAGGATTTCCATAATTACTTACTTCCAGAACGGCAGAGCACGCGCCTGGTAACACAATGAACTGCGCGGGTTAAAATGAAAGATTTCTTTGAAAATGAAAGATGTATGTTTATCGTTTCTGATAAAAGAACACAATTTATCGCTCTGATTACTTCGCCAACAGGCCATATTGTGTGTGTGTGTGTGGTAGCTAACTGTTAATCCGAGTTTAAGTATTTCGCTGAAATGCAATCAAAAGTATTTCGAGTTCATTTAACGGATTAAAAGCACTGTGAACGAACAGCGATGGTTTCGAGTAAAAATAAAATAATGTTCAAGAAAATATACGTCAATATACAGGGCGCTTTTGATTTCTTCGCCGGAAGAAAAAATGATCATCGATTTGGATGTTTTAGAATTCCCGAGCTGAACATCCACGAGTCATCGTGACACATTCATGCGTCACCCGCTTTACCGCCAAGGAACATCCTGGAAGTGTGCATATCGGTACAATTATCATTTAAAAAGACAAGGACTAGCGCTAGATGCGCTGTGCAATATGAATCGTCGACTATCAAAATATACCCAGCCAACATTTGTTTTTTTTCTTTATTTGAATGTCAATATATTCTCTAAACTCATATCATATCACGCGAGTATCAATCTGAAGTTATTTGCTTGTTAAAAATCCGCATATTCAAGTTGTAAAGAAGATGTGAACTGTTTTCTTTGATTTGATAAAAAAAAAATGTACGTTTTGATTTTCAACTTGTCATATACGCGACTCGTAGGACCGATACGGGCTAATAAATAATCGTTCAGATTCATGGCTAGGTTCGATTTTATTACAAAATACCCTAAGTCGCATTTTATTACAGTTACGAAAATGTTAAAAATACAAGAACACCCCAAAGACAAGGGCATTCATTACTAACTAGCAGGAAGGCAATCGGCTATCGCCGATTGCTTACTGCTAGGCCCTGCCGGCGTCTATTGTGGTTTGTGTTTGCTGTGTAGCAAACACTTATAATCTTTAATTCTGTCATCATGCCTATTAAACCGTGTCGCACTCATGAGACAACACCGCCACAAACCGTGTAAACGTGTGTAATTTTCATAGTTTTGACTTCGTTATACGGATTGCTTTTCACAGTAATGTTAAATTGAAGCCAAAGACCATGAATATACAAAGGAAGGGTACGTATCTACTACCATCTGAAATGATTCACCCTGAAACAACGCTAAATTACTTTGGATGACGTCGCAGATGTTACCTGCATGAGCCGAATTTTTGCCACCGATTGCAGAAGCAGCCAGCAGCGCAAGCCGAGCATGGCGGCCGCGGCCAAACAACCGTTGCTGAATTGAGATGCACATTGAGAGACTCGAGGCCCGGCGCGCGATGCCTGTCTTCTGATTTAGTTACCATGCGTGCTTTTGAAACGGTATTGGAATCTTGGCAATTTTTCCACCAATAAATATTTATATAATGTACTCCGCAAATGAACTGTATAAAATAAGAATTCAACAGCCCGAAATACATCTAAAAATCTCGAAAAAGATTCTCTATCGGCGATGGTAAACAACCAATCTCATTTGTATATATTATATACAGAGTTTCTCATAGCTAATAGAAAAAACTTTACAGGTAGATTCCTGCCTTGATAATGAGTCGAAAATTTTCGAGCAATCATGGCCTAATAATATCATTAATTAGGGAGATATGCAAAAAAAATATTTTTAATTTTCGCAAGGGTTTTATCATTTTATTTGGCTTATATTAAATTGAATGAATTTTTTATAATCGATATAGGTTACTGTCATGATAATTCAACTATTTGCAAAAAATAAATCAGAAATATCGAAAAAAGAAATGCTAACTTTGGCATTGCATATCTCATAACTATTGATATTAGGTCATGGTTACTTGAACACTTTCGACTCATTATCAAGGCAGGAATCCACCTATAAAGTTTTTGCTACTAGCTATGAGACACCTGTATATATAGATTTAAAATGTGACGTGGTGAAGAAAGGCTGTGTGTACTCGTATGTACATAAATATGTACACGGTTCTATTCTAATTGATTTGCGTTATCTTAACAGTCATGTCTTGACGGCTATTACTTAACATTGCACACTTCGTCAATTTCGACGTGATGACGTTTGACAGATATCTTAACATTTCTCACAGACACTTTACGCTTACGTAAATAAGTACGTCCCGTCTTAGGATATCATAAGGATTTTGTTATTCTATCATCCGTGCATATAATGTGTTTTTCTGGTTCGAAAAAAATGTTCTCAAATCAGACAGACAGTGTACTTAACAATTGCATCGCTGACGGAAACGAATGATACGTGAAAATAGATGTTTACAAATAATATATAAATTATTTATAATGAGCTTGCTTTTACAAAGCTAACCAGGTGTAATCGTTTTTAAAGTATAATTAATATAAATTTGTGCAAGAATGTATAAATAATAAAACTCAATATCGTATACTTACTACTTACAAGACTATTTGACACCACAGTCTAAGGGATTCAGCAATAAGAAGCAGAGCGCTAGCTTTGCATGCGTAAGGTACCAGGATCGAAACCCGGTAGGTATATCCAAATCAATTTTAATTCCAATAAGGTTTTGGAAGCTCCTTAGCATCGAACCCGGTACCGCTAAGGGTTAAAAGGGTTATAAGGTAAAAGGGAAAGTATTTAAAAAATAAGAAATTTTCTTAAGTGGTTTTGCATAACAAATTTTATTTGGATACTCGTTTAATATCCATATTTGTTAAAAAAATAAAAATTCTTTTAAATTTTGTAATGGTTGCTATTTTTCTTATTAGTAAGCATTTCCAAACGATATCTAAACGTGATTTATAAGTGAACGGATCAAACCTTCGAACATGATAATATTTATTAAAATTTAATTTATTTTAAATTTCATCAAAAACTAATCTTCTAACTTTGGGTCTATACCAGAGAGGTTGTAAGCTCTTTGGTCCGTACGCAAGTTTAATTCGGCCACCGATTCACCAGATCGATACGAAGCGTAGGTACTTGTCACACATGTCCGAGCTCTGTCGAACGGTTAATAAAACAGGCAGACGACCCGACAGTTACGCAAAAATTAACACTATATAACTCTCTAAATGAAACTCTCTCGCGAAAACTTAACTTTCCGGTGCCCGGTGCGATTAAGTCGCAGTAATAATTGATCGTTTTATGTAGTAATTCCGTTAATGTTGCTGTTACTTAGATTCAAATCTAAAAACAAACCAGGTAAGAGTCCAATTACACGTCGGTTGCGGTTTCACATTTGCGGCTTTTGTTATCAGAATCGCTGAAACGTGTATACGAAGGAAATCTTGTGTGGTGCGACAAGAAAAAATAAACGCCGTTGAAGAACTATAATACAAGCCGAAGAATTTTAATTATTTATACGTGCTTATGTATTATATATTTATATAGTGTACGTCACTCACAGATACGGACGCACATTTAGAATTAAAAAAAATAATATAGTCGAGCACTTTGACAGATGACTGGATATGAAAAAATATTGTTATCTGTTCCTTTTTTCAAATAAATCAATTGAACTTTGCATATCCAGCCTAGGTAGGAAATCTACTTCCCATAGATGTTCAATAATAATTTGATTCGGTACCAGAATGAAGGTAGCTACCTAGTACCTAGCAACTATACAGTGTAAATTTGAAAATATGTTATTAACGGGCTTTACCTAGTTGCAAAATAAAATAAAAAAACATTTTCTACTGAGAAGAAACGATTCCCTCAGTTCTTAAATTGCTACAATATTTGTATAATATACGAGTGTTTCTTCCCGTTAATGTTTGCTAGACACTCAACCCGCAACTAGTAACATATGACACCGACTATTTTTGTCAAGGGATAAATCGGAAAGCTTATATATATATATAAACACGCGCCCCTTTCATTTTCACCCCCGAGTTTTGTAACGAATAAAATCATAGCAAAAAGTCGTCTGAAGGGTAGAACTGCGCTTGCTGCGTAGGTACCTAATGGCTTTAGGATCGATTTAGGCTGTGCGATTCGCAATTACTCCCCTATCTCAATTTGTCTAGACTACAACCAGAGACGTTCCACGAGCATTTGTTCTAAAAACGCTGCGAAAAAAATGTAAGTTCTGAAATAGGGGTATTCAGATACCGCGTGGTATTTATTCATTAAAATTTTGTTTTTCATTATTAAGAGGATAATTCTAACATTCTAAAAGTTTAAAATACACGTTCGCTTGTTGAAAAAAATGTCTGCAACGTTTCAATCCTTTTCTGGCGAGTTTTGATTACCATCTGTGCTTGAGTCTTCGCATTTGTGCTCGGGTTTGCGATAGGATAAAAAAAACATTCACTGCATTCACAGATGCATGCGGTGGAGGTACTTACTTTAATTAATGTTCTGAAAATCGCTGCGAAATCAAGATACCTCCTAGTATTCGAAAAAACAGCAATCAGAAGGTTATGATTTTCCCAGACTAATAAAAGCATATTCACATTGTATGACGGTAGTTAATTGTATACAAATCAAGTTTATAGAGTAAGAAAGAAAAAAGATAGTCGTTTTAATGTAAATTTATCTTTATGTCTTGAATGCAAACACTTACTCTCGTAAAAAAAACTACATCAAATCTGTTTTAACGAATCAATAAATTAAGAAATTGCGAGTTATATTATAAACAGTTTTATAGACATACAAAAATATGTAAAAAGATTTATACACAATATTTTCTCTCGAACTACAAGTGCACATGGCACATGAAGCCGTCTAATTAAATGCAAAATAGTAAAAGTCTTTTTAACGTGTTGAAACGCCATGAAATTATAAAAGTATGTTCCTTTTTGGGCAACATGCCTTTTATAGTAAGGATCGACTTTTTATAAAGCAGCTGTGACCACCCATAGTACCATAGCCGCGAGCGCCACGTAGACAAATCACATTTTTTTGTAACTCTTTGATGCTTTTAAAAGTGCTGAGAAAAACATAGCATCTCAAATAAAATAAACTAAATAAAAATGACCCCTGATTCAAATTTATTTACGTACGAAAGACACCGATAAAATCATAACTATAGAGCAAATCAATCAGTCAAAATCTATCGTTAACGCTTTTTTACCTTAAATACTTTTATTTTGTAATTAAAAAAAAAATACGTTTAATCATCTATCCATTGACGCATTATAATATATATCATTGCATCTATCGGTATATTTAACGACGCAATGATAGAATCAGCATGGTATGGTTTAATAGTTTTTTTTATGTTAAAAAAAATCTGCAAAATATGCATTTTCAATAGGTATATGAATTGATTAAAAACATTGTTAAAAGCAGTGAAGAAAATAATAAATGACTCAGTGCCACGACAAAAAATACTGTACGCAAACAAATATTTTAAGTAAAAAAAACTGCATCCTTTTGTCAACGACATTAAATTTTTGGCATAGTGAGTCAAAAAGAGGAATTTGTACTGTGAACAAAAGAAATACAAATTTAAAAAATGTTATCGGCAATGTGTAAGCGAAAAAAGTTGCTGGTAGACATGTTGAACGAAACGAAATGAAATAAAATGGCGAAGACGATTTTGAACAAAAGCTACAATAATGATTTTGAATGCAGACAATAGCATTTATTTTAAAAATGAATATACGGAAAGGGGTCGACACCCAGTGTTCAGTGTCATGGGCGCGACCCTGAGGGTGTTGATTCAATGGTGTTCACACATACCAAACACACAGACAGATAGTACTACGGATTCTTTTACCCCGCCCGTCTGCCGGCCGGGCGGCGTCTGGCCGAAGAACGAATACCGAATCGAATAAAACATCGAAATTATGAGTAAAGTCGCGTATTTTCTCTTCAGGAGAGGAAGAACAATACATATGGAGGGCTTACCTTTTAAAGTTGGATAGTATCCGATGAAAACAGCGAGCACTGGCAAACCGCTCGAGAAGATATTTGCAACTGACAGTTGGTGAGCGCGGAGTGCCGCCGAGCGGCCGGCGTTTAGTTTCGAGTTTCAGCGAGTGGCGCGCCGCGCAGCGCGGCTTCGCACCGCCGGAGCGTAAACAGGGACTGAATTTTAAATCGCAATTAAAATATACTGCACAATTATTATTACGTTTGTATTTAATACCTAGATTAACAATTTCAAAATAATTATTTGACGATAAAAAAGTAATATATCATCATTTTTGCGTTGTTTAATTATTCTAAAAAAAAATGACACGCTACAACAGGCCATTAAGCACACAAACACCAAGATTTGATAAAATCACAAAGATGTATTAGTATATACGGTATCATAAATTAGTGATGAACAAAAACCGTCAAGTTGTGCCTACATGATTAGATTCGATTTAAAACTGTGATTGGCAATTAAGATTTAACTATTGAAGATTTAGTTTTTAGTTTACCAGTGATTCGTCGTCGAATTACAAATATTAGTTACCAATCACCGTTATAATCGAAAAAATAGTGGTTTTGCCAAACGCTATCACGAATAATTCAATACCAAATCGGTTGAGTTGATTATTTATAATTTATGCAGCAGAAATAAATTATAAAAATCTGCAATCACGTATTAATTACGTATCGTTTTTATCTATCCTGCATAAATAATTTTCCTACGCACTTCAATACATCCATCTACATCACGGAGCATAAACAAATAAACCTGCTAGCAATTCTGTCATATAGACGTGTATGACAATCGCGTCCGAAAAAATTGTTTATATGGAGATTTTTAAAAGTAAATCAAGGTTATGAAAATAGTCTATTACAAAAATAATTATTTCTTTATAATAAAATGCTTCGTATAGTTAATATCCTAGTTATTACTACAGTTACATTTGCACTATGTTGAGACACAAAAAATTATTATTATAAATTGTGACTGACAATACGACAAGATAGAATATTGTATATGATGTTCAAACACAGTCTTAAATAGGTAACGGTTAAACCAATACCGATACAGTGTTGTAAATTGAACTATTATCAAAGAAAAAATAACGATATAAGAATATTTGTTTAACAAAAGTTTGGCATGGAAAGAAACTTAAATATAATTAGAACCCACATAGACGCAAATGCAATAAAAATAGACTGATGGCGGTGTATTCGTAAAGCTATAAAAAACAATATTTTTCTAATAAATAATCAAAAAAATTCCCTATAATGCTCTGTTTGATTCGGCATTATTGGGTAAAATACAAGACTTGTTAATACCCCTCCCCCCTTTAGACTCCACCCTGTTTCACTCTCCCCAAACCTCAAATTCTTGATCTCTTTTGGTAGGAATTTTAGTGCGTTTTAGCCTTCGGTTAGATTAACATGCATGTGAGGAATATTTTGGGGCGGTATTAGTGCGTGAATAATAATATGATCGTGGTGTGTCGTGGTATTTACATGCTAGTGTAGTGGTTGTCCTGACTAAGAGACGGATACGTCTCGAAACCGGTAGACTAAAAATCTCAGTATGTGGTTATATGCTAACATATGCTAAATTTTGTTAATAAGATTTTTATTTGTATTACAACTTCAATATAGATAATAATCTTCTGTAGAAAAAAGCGCTTGTGGTAAGAAATTATTTAACGACGTTTAATATGCTGAATGCTGAAATTATTTAACGATGTTTAATAAAAAAGACTTGGATTGCTTTTTGTATCCGTTTTTCCTCTGTAATTTTTCTGATGTTATCCAGTAGGCTGTTCAAATATATCTTTTCCTTTGATAAGTAAGGTGATGTTGCGTGAATTGTTATAATTTTGAGGTGAGAATATGTGTTTTTATCGTGTCGTGTACGATGTTCAATTATAGAACTATGCTTGTATGTTTTTCAAAGTAAATACATGCATATATATATTTAAAAAAATGCGTCTTTAATGCTTCTTTTAAAATATATGTTTGTGTATGTAATTTAATTAATTTTTTTTTAAAATTGATTTCTTATCATACCATAAGACGCACCCCAATTCTCAAGCGATTTTCCCGACAAATACACCATATTAATATGTCGTATGTATTTATGTATCTTTTAAAATTTATAATATGTACAATCCTGCTTAACGTCATCACGAGGAGTCTGTCGTAGAAAGTGAGTCATTGCGCAGACCACCAATACAAAATAATTTAATATGTGTACCTACATCAACATCAGTATGTGTACATATTATATCTTGTCGCATACCTATAATAATAATTTTAGTAGGTAGACAGCCGACAGACAAATTATTATTTTACTGAAAGATACCTAAAACGTACTGAAAGTCGAAATTTTATGCACAGGTCTGAAATGGACACAAATGTATAAAAGTCTCTCACAAGTTCAGGGTGGCCATGTTGTCAATTTAAATTTCAAGACGATAATTTATTAAGTAGGTGTATTTATTTTATTGACCTTTTACCTCTAAAAGTTCAAATAATGCATTAAATGCAGTTTGTAGGAGAAATATATTTTACCAACAGAGCAGAGACGTATTACTACTACCTACTATCTATCAAAAATTATCGCCCCCTCAAAAATGACATTGAATTTTAGCTTTAGGTACATTAATTAATAGTTATGTCCTAGGGGTGGGTATATAAATCAAAACACAATTATACAAAGTTTTTTTTACAAAATATATAGAAAAATGTTATTTTTAATAAATTTTTCATTTTATTTTTTAATAATGATTCACAAACAATGAAAAACATGTAACATGAAATATTACAACGACAATATGATAAGTTTAGACGTTTTTCATTAATGAAATGCAAACACAAACAAAAACATAAGGATACAAAGTAAAATTAATGGAACAGAGAAAAAAAACTAAACCACTACAAAATTTATCATCAAAAAACTAAAGTAAAGCAAAGAACAAAAAACTAATGTAATGCATGGAACAAAAAACTAAAGTAAAGCATAGAACAGAAAGACAAACTAAAGAAACTACAAAATTTATCATTAAAAAACTAATCGATTTCACAAGTCTGGTATCAGTCCTCTTGCATTCATAAAATCTAACATAAAATATGTCGATGATAGCATTATCATTATTCCTATTTTATTGTATAACCTTAACATTCTAGATGCTAGCATTTTGAGAACGAGAATGTATTGTGTCCTTAACGCCAACTAGGGACATTCAGTGATATATTTTCTACACAAAGCTGCGTCAATAATACTATGAATTATGTTATGTACAAATACATATCAGCAATTTGTCTCCTATGTTCCAATTTGACAATATTTAAATATTCTAAGCGCTATTAACATTGCAGAGTACCTACTGCTTAAGTTGCACTTAAATTAAAGCATAGGTACCTACTTAAATTTAAGTGCAACTTCAGCAGAAGGAATTTTTGCTGTACAGATTCAATCATATTTCTAAAGTCATATAATGAGTTGAATAATCTGGATATCTGCAATTGGTGAATTAGTTACAACCTCATGTTTTGACCGCTATTATTCGTCAATTTTGTGGTTTGACAGATGTCTTTTATAACATTTCGCATAGAAACTTTACGCGTGCGTCTCGTCTATTTTATGCCTTATTAATATAACTACCTCGTTATAATGAGAATAGGGCAAGTTTTTTGCTAGTAGGTAGCAGTTTAAACCACACACCGCCCACGACATTTTTTCGTGCGTTATAAAACATACTTATATTAAGTATTTACAGAAAAATATCTATTAATTTTAATTAACTATAAAATTTGTATAAACCACTTGGAGTAGCTTTCCGATTTCGATACCACTGTACTTATATCTTCGTAGGACAGGCGCAATGGCGAATACCTACTAATTATTTATTTGGTAAAAAAGTTCATTTTTGAAAGGGAACTTAGCTACATTTGTGGTGGGGGTGCGGGAGATTGACATGTTTTTTAAAAATTATATTGGCTTTAGTGTTCGGGCATTTCTTGATTTAAAATAATTCTAATTTATTCAATCTAAGGCCTCTATTATTTATATGAAGAATCTTTTTTTCCTTTTTAAATGTGTTGCCTGCTTCGAAAAGATGATTGGGATATTCAGAGAAGGTATTAGGTATATTAATTAGTATAATTATTATTATAATTAGTACCAATCTATGCATCACTTGAAACCGGTACCTAGATATAAAGTTACTCCAAATGGTTAATACGAAGTTTTTAGTTAGATACTTAAAATAATTAATTATGTCCAACGCCAAAGTTAATGTTACAAATATCTTCTTCTTCTTAATGAGCCATCTCAGTGAAAGCAATGAGGGCATACCCACCGCTTGCCCAGGATCGTTTTATAAGCAAAAGCTCCTATATCGGTCCTTCTCATTCGCCGTCTGGTTGGCTTTATTGAACACAGGTTACAAAAATATTACAAAACATAAATAGGGATATTCTGTGCCATCTCTTATCGTTCTGGCGATTACGACTTTATTTACAGCAGTCAACTCAACTCAACAACTCAGTCGAGTTACACTTATACTAGTCCCTCAAGTTACGCTTCTTTTACCACTTATTTTTCCCTGGATGATGAGTTGATTTAGACTATATTTTGGACCTCTCATAATATGTCCGAGATACTCCAACTTTCTCGTCTTCATAGTTCGCAGCACTTCTCGGTTTTTTTCAATACTGAGCCGGAGGACTTGATCACCCAGAAAATGTTCACTATGCGTCTATAGATCTCAAAAGCCTCGACTTTGCAGATTAGTTCATGGTTTAGTTTCCATGCCTACACCCAATTCAAGAGATGGAAAAATTTAACACCGAACCATGTGCATTTTAAGTTGTAGGCTTAGGTTACGGTTAGAAAATAATTCTAAGAAACGCACTTCTTGCCATCTCTATTAAAGCTTTTACTTCTCGAGATGGATGAGTCTCAAAAAACGTCAAAAATATAAAAATGTCTACCTTTAAACTGTTTCCAAAGAGTACGCAAGAGTGCAACATATTTTCCCGAATAAATAAAATCAGCTGCGGATTCACTTTGTCCGCGATTGAAATAAATGATGTATTTTCCAAAGAATGTTAGTCATCAACGTATTTTTTGTTGAGTCACTGACTAAAAGGGATCGAGTGAAAGTCGTTTAGCAGAGTTTTCTCTGTCACTTTTCTCAATCTTCAGTGTGATAAATTTATTTTAACCATTTTTAATAGTATTATATTGTAGTAATAAGAGTAGCTTGTTGGTCTTTGACAACTTTTTGACTTCAATGAATTTAAAGAGTGGATATAAATTTTTAAAGTGAATACCAAAAAATACAAAATCTCAGTCAATATTCCTGATTTCAGCTGTTTATTTATTATCTCAGAATGCATATTTTGGAAAGGTGATTATCTTGCGATTGGAGTGTGAGATATCTAAATATTCCTCATAGAAACTTTACATAAATAAATAGGACTTCCCGTCTATTTTTTCTTCGAATATTATTAATGTTGATTTCCTGAGAATAGGGGGGTTGAAACTAGTGAAAATTTTCAATACAAAAACATTACCAACAACTTACAGAATTTGTGAGTCACACTTTGTTTGCAGGGAGCGCCATATCTATTAGTTATTAAATTGAAATCGATGCTTGGTGAAATGGTGACCCATGGCGTTTAGCCGCAGGGTCAAGTGTGCAACTTGATCATAAAAAGAAAAACGTCAAGACATCCGACCCCCGTGACAAATCAAGGGAAATAATAATTTTATTTTATTTTTATTTTTCATTTATTGGTTTTCTAATGGCATATTTTTTTATATATATTAAAAAAAAATAATAGATTTTAATACGTTTGTAAATTCCAGTCAAATTGATAGTTCATTAATTAATTAAAATCATAAATGAATTTATGCTCGCATTTGACATTCTTAACTTACATTTCTGTAGATAGAATCTGACTTGCCGCGATCCATAACGAGAGGTCTAAAAACAAAAGACAACACAAGCCAATATTGTGACAAATGCAGGAATTGAGTGAAGGATTGTAATATGTAAGTAAATTAGTTTGATATTACCCGCCAGCGCACGGCGTCATGACGCGGACGGCTTGTAAAAATCGTGTTACCAAAATGGCGATGGCAATATTCAAATTTTGACGAAATAAATTTAAGAACTTACAAGTCGATTCAGATAGTATACTGAGCAATTAAATCTGGAAATTGAGGAAGATCGAATAAATTATTGAAATACTAACATTGGTAAAGTTGCGGGGAATAAAATGAGAATTTAGAATTTTCTAATAGTTTAACTTTTAGTTAAAATTATTTTTGGGTTGAAATGAATCGCTAGAAAGGATTGGAACAAACACCCAGTCTGTACGTAATGCAATCTAGATTTAAAGAAAGAGACTAATTCAGTTAGATATTCAGATTATTATAGATTAAACAAAAAAATATATTTTTATTTTTTCATTCCGAAAAAGAACTGTAGACGACTTGTACCAATTTTCTACGACGTATTATAAGGGGGTTTGTTAAGACAAAATGAATTATTAATTAGCACGGCTATATGAATAAAGAGAAAAACATAGCTTCGGTTCGGAGAGCGAGGTTCAACCACCTTATACACCTGTAGGTCGAAAACATCACAATACATACAGCTAACAACCAAAAGTAAAAGCTTAAACGTCGTCACTTGATTAAGAATGTGGCTATGAAATTGATTGAACCTCAAATAAGAGAACGACAGATGCAGTTGAACTTGCCACGGTCAATGAGACAAAGACAGTCAGAAATTTTGAAGATAGATGAGGTACCTGAGGTAGTTGGTCCATCAAGAAATGGCCGGTGCTATGAGTGTGTATGGAAAAAAATAGAAAGACCAAATACACTTGCTACAAGTGCAAAAAATATTTGTGTCTTGAAGAAGCCACATGTACTGCCTTCTTGCAGAAGCTCTTTGACTGAAGAATAGTCATTTTTCAGATCAAATTTTTGGTAATTTTTTGATGGAAGGATGCCACTTTTTGTTTATTTTATGTAATTTCCTAGTGTCCAAATATTGAAAATACTGAACTTATTAAAAAAATATTGATTTTTGTATTTTTTCATATTTAAAAAATTCATGTTTCAAAAGTTAGTAAATTTTAATGTTTTATAAATATAATAAACGTGCTGCGATTAATGAAATATTTTTGTTTTAATGTCAAAGAACATACAATTAAAAATAAAAATTAATAATAAATAAAATATTTTGAAAAATCTTCCATTGTAAATCCCGGTGCGTGAGACCGGGGTCACCAATGATGTAAGTCAAATTGACGTCAACAATGGCGGGTTAAGGAGATAAACGGAATTAAATTTTGCATTTTTTTAAAAGTATTATTTAAAGTTGCCTCTGATTTGTTACGTGAATAAAATATTTTCACAAGTAGGTACCTAACATATATTTTTTGATTTATGTATTTTTAATGATTTCCCCCGTCATTATTGACGGGCTCACACTGCAATAACAATAAATAGCAGAAGTACAAACAATTGCTTTCCTAAAAATTAAACCTGAAAATATCTAATGAATACCAACCAAAATAATTTAAGATTGCGATGCGCTATGTACAATAAATCAACATTTTGACACTGGCACAGGAGGCAATCTCTCATTTCGTCTTTCTCTTCTACAAAAGAATGAAAAGTAATTATTATTCCCGCTATAATTGTCAGATAAGATTTGAAGAATCTAAAAGTAAATGCACTTTTATCATTGAACTTGACCCACCTATCATCGTGTCTATTCATAAAATTAATTGTCGTTAGGCCCATATCATCTCTTCTTGTACATACATGGAAGTATAAAATTCCAACGGATTTCTGTGTATCTCTCTAAACACGTACAGTTCTGCTTTCGTAGAGAGGTTAGTAAAATATTTCATTATTACAACTATTAATACATTTAACATGTTTTATCCCCTGTAATTCTGTCCTATTTATCCCTTGTAATCACCCTCTAATTAACTGAAATATCTAATAAAATATAATAAAAAATGGAATCCATTGAAATGTGGATATGTATATTTTGTTTTAGTTGGGCAACTATATAAATTAACAATAATATTCTATATTTTTTGAAATCACATTTTTATTGTGAGGTTGCAATTTTAAATTATAGTTCTTTGATACCTGAACCCGGAATGCCTCTTGCAGGGAGAAATAGTTACCAATTATTTTAAATTATTTTCCAACCTTCTTAAATACTTTAACTTATCCGTAATAGGCATTAATGCTCGCAGTTTTTATTTAATTTAATGTTTTTACATTTTGAAGCTTAGTCATTGTAATACCATTGAAATTATAGTCTTTCTACTATGATTTCAATGTGATTACGTTAGGTTAATTATAATAATTTTGTTAGGGATTGTTTTTCGCGGCTTTGTCCTGCGCGTTTGTCGTGGTGCCTAAAGTTAAAGTTAAAATATCAACCGACGAATCTCTGAAATGAGAGCTCAAAATGTCATCTTTGTGCACGCACCATAAAAATCATTCTATCCTGTTGTGTAAAATTCTATCACCAAAACTATCACAAAAATGTTGTTGAAATAGTGACTAAAAGAATTAGAAAAAGACCTGCATATTTACGTCAAGATTACAAGCTTTTTGAATTAACAAATATGTAATTTAGATACGCTAGAGTTTACGATAGAAAAAAAAACATACACGTGTAATAAAAATAGCTATTTTATTACACTATGGATAAAACATTGCACTGTATTTAGACGATATTATTTGGAATCGAAAATCACATTTGCGATGCTCGTAAAATCTCCGAGAAGGTCGTCGTCATCAATCATGTTGGAAACGGTCTACCGACTTTAAACTGGGGTAATCAACCTTTCGGCGATCTTCACATGCTACCTACCCGCAATAATCCATATGCCACTCGGCAATAATCCAACAGCAGCAGCATTCGAGTCAATGTATTCCATTCGCGCATCGCAAGGCGAGCCACATGGCGCTGGGTCCGCGGCGTACCTCTGCACAGTGATCGCAATCAAACATAATAATTTCCTTGTCCGTCCGTCAGAAATTTCGTGTAACTCAAAATTCAAATTACAGTAGTCGCAAATGATGTGTATCATCATTTTCTCAGTAACGCTCAGTAACGACTCGTCCAAACTGTTGACAGCAATGGCTTCCCGCTGACCGAGCGTAAAGATATTATACTTTAAAAATTCCAAAATAATTTATTTATTCATGCTTGCAGAGAAAACCTTAAAATCATGTAAAAAAATTAACCCATAAAAACCAAGTTTTTACTATACTTCCTTCCTTTGTAAAATATAACAATAATTAAAGACGAATTAAAACATATAACATAACACTAAACTTACAGAAATTTAATATATTTCTAAAATGTCAGATGTTTTGAGATGTCAAGATTTTGATAGATTCAAATATCATCAATATCGTACCTTATGAATTTCCAGCGTCAAATGATTTAGTCAGAATCAGATTTGAGTAGTGTAGAATTCTTCAAAACTAAGCAGAAATCTAAAAGAAATAAATTATTATTTGATTTTTTCCCAAAAAAAACAATTTTGCTGTCATCTGTGAACCAATTGTTTTGTAAATTTTCGAAATTCGTAGTGATGTACCTATTATATCGACGGAGTAATTCAAATTTAGAAAATATTCCGCGACGTTACCGGACCACCGCGCCGTTGCTAATCAAACTTTTCTAATAATTCCAATTTGAAAAAACCAATAAAATTTCTAAAAATCCGAAATTATACTATAATTATTAGTTTTTTTTAACGAAAATTTGATAGATCTTCTTGATCGTCGCCACGAGTCTGCTTGCCAAGTTTCAACTCGATTGGATCACGGGAAAAGGGTCAAAAATCGATCCAAAGTTTTTGTTGACGGCAAGCAAGCAGACGCCACGAGTTAATATAAACGGAGTAAAAAACCAAAAAAGTGGTTTAGATCCAAAAAGATACGTAGGTACCATTATGGCATATACATTATGTGAATATATATCGTATAAAATACTTTAAACGATATAATAAAATACTTTGGCATTATATTTTATACGATAATTTAGCACGGCAGCCAAAGCACACTTGATGCATAAGAGTTAACGGAATTGATACCCAGTTCTTATAGTGTAGTAACGGTCAAACCGTTATTTTAACCGGTTACCATGGTACAGTTATTTGAGATTTGTATCGTATTGTGTCGATGATTGGTAACTGAGATTTAACTGTTGTCTAGTATCGATGGTTGCCCGTCAAATTGCGAAAAATTACGGTTATTGTGTAACTGGTTAAGGTAACGATTTTGACACTTCACTGGCTGTTGTATCAACTGTGTACAGATATCACATATTCAAAAGCAGACTAAAGCAATTTTACTTTTCCCTAAACCTAGCTTATCTCTTCCATGTCCATTCATCTCCTCTAGTTAATTTTGTCACTGCATATCGGAAAAATGATTAAATTGTTATACTATCAATCGTAAATTGCGTGTTTGGTTGGAACAAATTGCCAACTGACAATAAATCCCCCATTGTATTATTAAAATGAATATATACAATAAGTGAATAAATAATAAATAATTTCTTCAATAAAAAATTTCAACAAAATGTTATTTATGTTGGTATATAACCACTAAAAATTAGTTTTTGTCTACCGGTTTGGAGACGTATCCTGTTTCTTCGTCAAGACTACCGCTACACTAGCATGGAAATATCACTACACACCACAAATATAGTACCTATTATTTACACACTAACGCCTTCACAAAATACTATTTTGGATATAATAGTAAAATTTTTACATGCTATTGGTTGTCCTGACGAACCGTTACGTCTTGAAATCGGTAGAAAAAAAGTAATTTTTAGTGGTTATATACTAACGTAAATAACCTTTTTTTTAAATGTCTGACCACAAAGTTAATGCTTTAATAATTAAAAATATTAATACATAATAAAAAATTTCAAGAAAAGAAATCAATTAATTGTTATCAAGACGGGGAGACAGACAAACATTACAACACTTTTTGAGGATTGCAGAAGAAAATTGCGAGAAATTGCGGTTTGAAAGTTGAAATTTAGAGCGCTCTTGGAATTTCGCGATCGTTCACTGAGGAACGACGCACGACAAGTAATTTTTTTTTGAAAGGCGCATGCAAAATGCACAAGTGCACTCTCATTTTATTCGGTTGCGGTCAACCGCGGTTACGGATCAACCGTGACGGTATTTTTACATAAAATTTCATAAAAAAAATGTTTAAAAGACGCCCGTCCCGCAGTGAGGCGACCCGCGAGCGCGGACAGGCGAGGCCGTGGAAATTCTGCGGGGCGGTAAATTGGGGGAGGTATATTAAAATTAGATTTAAAACAAATATTTCAACTAGAGGCCGACCGAAGCCACATTCTCATTTGGAACTGAAACTGAATTTCGGCTTGTGTTCTGAAACGCTGTAGAAGATTCCCGAAAGATCTCTAATGTTCAAAACAATGTGGCGGAGTGTGTCTGTGAGCCTAGAAGGTTGCAGAATGTTCGGTAAAGCTCTAAAAATATCTGGAAAAATAACGTTCTAGAAGATTCCTAAAAATTCTATAAGGTTCCAAACTGAGTGGCGGAGTATGTCGGTGAGTCTAGAAGGTTCCAGAACGTTCATTAAGGTTCTCGAATGCTTTAGAAGGTTCTGGAAGGAGAAAGTTTAAAAAGGTTTTATAAGGTTCCGAACCGAGTGGCTAAGTTCATCAGTGAGTCTAGAAGTTTCCAGAAGGTTAAGAGAAGGTTCCAGAATGCTCTAGAAAGTTCTGGATGGAGAAAGTTTCAGAAAGTTCTATAAGAGTCTTGAAGTTTTAAAGGTTCCGGAAAGTTTTAGAGGGTTCGAGAATGCTCTAAAAAGTTTTGGAAGGAGAAAGTTCTACAAGCTATCAGAAAAATCTATAAGGTTCCAAGCTGAGTGTGGGAGTGCGTCGGTCGGTCTAGAGGTTCCAGAAAGAATTGTAATGCTTTAGAAGGTTCTGGAAAGGGAAAGTTCTAGATGATTTCAGGAAGTTCTATAAGATTTCGGAATGCTCTAGAAAGTTTTGGAAAGTTCTCTCTAGAGTGTTATGATTATGCGATAAATATCTGTTGATATTTTGGCAAAGCGAAGACGGTCCAGCGAGGCAATCCAATCACAAGTGCCGAAACCAGCAAAAAAGAGACGTCAACACAATTCTATGCTTACCGAATTATGGTCCCGAGCGAAGCCGGGCCAACCAGCTAGTCAGTAATTAAACCATAAACTTTTATCGAAAGAAGAGTGACTACGGGAAACAAAGCAAATGGTGCTATAAATGCAATTATGGTCAATAATAATATGTCAAAGAAAGCAAGAATAGCATACAATGAGTTCTGGTGTATGGACTTATCCGAAGCTCCATTAAATATGGTATTATTGTCTGGCGAAATCGCGAGCACGTCACTGAACGGATATCGCGACTTCCGCTAACAAAGAAAGACTCATTGTTATTTGGAAGCGATCTTATCCGCACTTTTACGGTTAAATTTTTAGGCAACCTTTAGTGTTTATTGACTTTAAAAATTCAATACACAGCAAAGGTATCATTATTAACATGGATAATGATCATGGATATAATATCATGGATATAATATCATGGATATAATATCATGGATATAATATCATGGATATAATATCATGGATATTATCAAAGATATCATGGATAATAATCATTCTTTTCATTCATGTACTATTCAACTTAACCATCACATCGCGCGTAGAGGTAGCAAAATGAATAATTTTTCTTCTTCTTCTTTTGGTGTCATGTCAGGTCCCCCCAACGTTGACTATCACCCGAGAGAAATCGTCCCTGTCCTGGGCAGCACGAAACAGCTCTCCAACACTTCTTATGCCCGTCCAGTCGCGTATATTGCGGAGCCAGGAAATTTGTCTCCTTCCAACACCTCTACGACCCTCTATCTTGCCCATAAGAATCAGGTGGAGCAATTCATATTTTTCTCCTCTGAGCACATGACCCAAATACGATACCTTTCGGATTTTGATATTTGTCAGCAACTCTCTATTCACTCTAGCTCTTTGAAGAACTCTTGTGTTGCTGACCATATCCGTCCAGGGTATCCGGAGCATTCTCCGATGTATCCACATTTCGAACGCCTCCAGCCGGTTCATGCTACTCACTTTGAGGGTCCACGATTCCACTCCGTACAGCAGGACTGACCATATATAACATTTGACCAGTCGCTGTCGAAGTTTCAGGTTAAGATTGTCATCGCAGAATATCTGTCTCATTTTGTTAAAAGCAGCTCGCGATGCTTCAATTCTGCATTTGACTTCGGTTTCTGGGTCGAGGTCTTCCGCTAGGATACTTTTGAACTCGATATCAATTTGCTTAACAAGTTTACTTTCACCAACTCTTCTCCTCTCTTCTCTATATTACCGTTAGAACCGCCTTTACACCAGTTATTACTCGGCTCCTTATGTCAGTAACTAATTAATGAATTATTTGTATTTACACCTAATTCATGTAAAATCTTCGATTTTTACTCCCTTTATATTAACTCGTGGCGTCTGCTTGTCTTCTTGTCTGACGAAAAAACTTTGGATCCATTTTAAACCCCTTTCCCGTGATCCAATCGAGCTGAAACTTTGCAAGCAGACTCGTGGCGACGATCAAGAAGATCTATCAAATTTTCGTTAAAAAAAATTAATACATTTTTGGATTTTTCAAATTTTGAATGGTTTTTTCATACAACTTATTAAGTTGTATGAAAATATTTCAACGCGTCTGGCAGACGCGAAACCTCGTTATAGTATAATTTTGGATTTTCGGAAATTTTTTATTACTCCCTTTCATAGTCGGCCGACCGAAGACCAACGCGTAGGTTAAGGGAAAAAAAAGTTTCAACTAGTAAATGAGAATATAAAAGAGTATAAAAAAAACTTAGTTTTTATGGGTTACTTTTTAACTTCCTTTCTTTTAACTCGTGGCGTCTGCTTGTCTGACGAAAAAATTTTGTATCGATTTTTAACCCTTTTCCCGTGATCCAATCGAGCTGAAACTTTGCAAGTAGACTTGTGGCGACGATCAAGGAGATCTTTAAAATTTTCGTTAAATAATAATAATAATTATAGTATAATTTTGGAATTTTCAAATTTTTAATGGTTTTTTCATACAACTCAGTAAGTTGTATGGAGATTCCGACGCATATGGTAGACAAGAAACCCAAAAATGAGAAAGGTAGTACTGTAAAAACTTGTTTTTTATGGGTTACTTTTTTTCTATATTTGAATGCAGTCAGTTTAATACTTCACCTGTAGATGATTCTCTAGAAACTTGATTAGTTAAATATAAAGAATATAAATAAATTCAAGTTGAGAACATTGTTTATGTTTTTCATCCATTTAATGATCATCAGAAAACACAATTTTCTTTTCTGCCATATTTTAAATCAAAGTGTGCGTACGTAGATCAATTTCGCTATCTTCTTTAAATATTAAAAGTTACGTTTTATTACCGGGTATTTTTTTCCCAGCCAGGTTTATTGAGAGGCTTTTAGTTTTTCGCCATCTTCTATTTTAACCACAGCCACGAAGCGAGAAAAACGAAACCTAATTTGTATAATATCATTTCGTCATCTTTAGATGTTCATGGACCAACGAGTCAGACCAACTTCTTGGACGTGCCAAGTATCGATTTTTTGTCCATCGCCGAATGTTTGATAAATACGTAACAGCGACTTAATTGTACGAGATACTTAACAGTGATACCATATGTTAGTCAGCACATTGTTACAGTTTTAAAACAAAGTGACAAAAAATAAGATCTTCGTCATGAACAGTGGCATCTTTACTAAAAGGTGTGCGCCTTTTTTGTTTGCGTTTATTTTAAAATAACGTCCTCAAAAATGTATTAATTAGCAAGCTAGCCTTACTAATACTAATAGTAAGCTGTATTGATACTAATAACTGTTATTTTTATTTCATACGCCAGTTGTAACGCGTCAAAAATAACGGTATTTTTACATGCCGGTTCCTAAATAATAAGTAGGTATTTACTTATATATAGCCAAAACCCTTGAAATAGTAATAATGACTTTTATATATGTACATTTTTTATATTTCCCCTGCAGGCAGTTAATGGGGAAAAATATATTCCGGTACCGGGAACCGAACCCGAGCCTCCTGGGTGAGAGCCAGGTATATTAACCACTACACCATATCGGAGATGTCATTGGTCTCGGAAAAAATGTTTATAAAGCGAGTGTAACTAAAGAAAATATATTTTAGAAAATATATTGTACGCCCAATAATCTTTTTTATATGGTTCGCGTCTTTGCTAATTCCTATATTTACTGTATTTTTGATGGGTCACGCACATGCGGTGGTGCCAACACCGCTATCGTTGCCGCCTTTGGGTTTTTTGCCCGGGGTTCAAGCCCCATCTCCGGCCGTTTAATTTCGTTTTTTTTTGCCGTGAACTCGAACGAAGTTACGGACACTACACGAAGTTACAGACGGACAGACAACGAGATTATTATAATTGGGATAGAGACTGCCTTCACATTTAAATCAAGGAACCATAGAAACTAAAATAAAATATTTTGTGTCTTTTTGATTTGAAATCATGACACTTTCTAAATCAAATTTCTTACAGGTATTTGCGTATTTTGTTTTCATATTGTTTATTTATTTATTTATTATTATTATTGCTTAAAAAGTTATTATCCACGACAATTTGAATTATGGACGCATCGTTTCTACGGCTTAGCTCTTTTCAATGACGACTTAAGAAATTGCAAAAAACTAAATAATAATGCAAACTATTTCCTTCACCTTAGCAATTATTTACTTAGCATACAGACTGTGTATAGTGTATACCTACAGTACAATGTAATTATTCGGAATTACGACAGACATGTGTGTGAGCCCTCCACTGAAATAAAAAGTAATGGTGTTGTACTAAAAGTTGTTAAAGATACACAATATGAGGCAAAGAGCAGTAGTGGCATAAGGCATAAGCTTTTGGGACTAATTTGTCTGTAATCAATCAGCACATTAAAAGGCATTCATTGAAAAGGATTACAAAAGTAAATTAAAATCAGGTAGGGAGAAAAGTGAAGTGAAAAGGATAAATAAAAAATAAAAAAAAAATAATTAATACTTATATTACCTAGTACCACAACCATTTAAAGCTTTCGAAAAGGAAATTTAATGACCATAGAAGCAGTTACAGAAGAATTGACAAATAAGAGAGAGAGAGAACCGAGACAAAAGTAGATGTATTGAACATAATAATAATATTGTCACGGGACATGGCTGTGGGAGGCAAATGAAACACTAGAACAATTAAAGCTTTTATTCATTACGCAAAAAGTCACTGGACACGAATTAAATTGGAGCACTGTTTTCGCTACGGTTTATCGCTGGTAATGAAGCGTTTCTATGTCGCACTTGTCAAACGTCAACAAAGGCTCTCCGCGCTGCACTTGTTCGATTTTTATACAAAACACATTGGTTTCGCGATGCCTCTAGAACATTCTATAATTTATAGTAGGTATTTACTCGACTTTTCCAGTGTTAAAACAAGAATGTTCTAATCAATAAATGTATATTATAGATTCACATAGACGAAACTGTATTTTTATGGGAAACTAGGTATAGAAGTCTTTAAGTGTACATAGGGCTAACGACCTATCCTACGGCTGGCTTAAGTGATCACTTTACACAATGTAACGTTCGCCATTTCCACCCATGATAGAATACCATCTCCACTAGTTTTTGGAAGTTGTGTATATTTAAATTATACGCCACGTATTATTAATTACGATAGGTCGTAAGCCCTATGTACACCCAAATACTTCTATACCTAGTTTCCCATAAAAATATAGCTTCGTCTCTGTGAGACATCTATAATATACATTGATTGATTAATGATGTCCCTGTGACAAAAATCCAGTACTGTTCTGAAAAATTTGAACGCATTCAAAATATTCTGAAAGAATGTCCTAGTTGATTTCAGAGTATTCTAGAGTGTTCACCATCTCACTAGAATATTTTGATAATTTATATTTGATAATGTAGCGCCGCTTTCGTGAAAACTCAAGTCAAAGGCACATTACACATTTTACTGGTTACTAAAAACATTTAATATTACTTATATACTGGATGACATGAAAAAAAAGGAATTGTTGGTTAAAACTATAGTTAAAAAAATAATAATAAGGTATTTTAGCGGAGAGCATACACTGAGTGCATACGTGCATGATGGAACACATCAGATGATGAGAAAAACAAACTCTTATCAGGAATTGGCCTCTTATCGGGAACTCTCAGCTGCAACAACAACAACAACAACAGATGGAAAATAAAACTTTGGCATGAACACTTTTCTTGAGATACCTACAAAAGGAAAATCTTTGAAATGCATAATAATTAAGCACACATGCAAAATTTCAATTTATTAGCTATAAGTTACGATACTTCATGGACTGAAGTGTTAAAAATGTTATACCATGGTTTGTTCGAAAGTACCCATTAACTATGGCATCATTGCGTGGGGCGGTGGCTACAAAAACGCTATCAAACCAGTATTCAACATGCAAAAGAGAATATTAAAAAAAATAGGATTAGGAAAAGTTTTGTATTAAATGTTAGACAACAGTTTGTCCTAGATAGTATTTCAGTATTTCAATGAATGTACTCAAAAATTTAATAACTATGATGGTAGATCCAGACATAAAGAAGGGCCCAAAAGTACTAAAAAAATGTGCTGTAAAAGTCCCTTATATACTGCTACTAAATACTTTTCAATTTATTACCCACCGAACTAAAAATTGTAACCGAAGTAAACAAGTTAACTAAAAACAAAATAAAAAATGGATAATCGAAACACAAGAATAATTGATATTATTCGAGTCACTATTTTGAAAGCTAGGTATTAATATTAGTACTAGCTAACACTAGTTACTAATTTATATTGTTTTTATTGAGTTTTAGTCCGTGTGTTTCATTATTACACATGTCTAACTTCTCATCTCCCGAACCTATGTGCAGGTGTATGTATATACCTTTATAGGAGATAATATACACTATAATGTATGTAATATATATTATATTTTGTATATTTTCTATTGGGATTTAATAAATAAATAATAAATTATTTTAACGTGAACGCATTGTACATAATTATAAACACAGGATACTACAAGATGGCCTCCCAGAGTTCTGAAATGGAGACCTTGGGAAAATAAAAGAGGCACCGGAAGACCTCAAAAGAGATGGGCCGATGATATTGTCGCTGTGGGGGGAAAGAAATGGCTACAATTAGCCAACAGTAGGGAAGAATGGAAAAATAAGGAAGAGGCCTATATCCAGCAGTGGAAAGACGAAGGCTGATGAAGAAGAAGAAGAAACGCATTGTTATAGGTCGTAAGCACTTGGGTACTGGAAATATTGATCTCACCTCTTGGTAAGATTACAGGAGTAGGTACAGGTCGCCTCATTCCTCTATAGAAAGCTATTACGTCAGCAGGCCATGTGGACTAAAAGGAAAGCGTCGACTAACTGAATCAAGGATCACCGGATCCATTTCATATATACAATACATTGTAAGAGCAGGGTTTAGCTTAGACGCGAACCATTAATTTACGCCTTCTACGTTCGACCTTTGCCAAGCTTTTTATTATGTATAAATAATACTTAAATTATGTTCCGTGATTTTTCACGGGTGTACGGCTAGTTATGAATAAACCTGTTCATTGTTGGCGTCAGTGGCGAAGTGTATTTCCGAGGAGGCCAGGACTCGCATCTGATTGTAGAGCCAAGAATGATCCCGACTACATTTTAAAATACCAAATACCACCAATAGAGATTATTTTGTAATTTATGTAACTTTTGGAGAGGGATTTTGTGTTCTGTGATCACCAATTTGGATAAGGTCGACGAAGACGTCCGCCTTCACCATCCGGCTTCTTCCGTGAATTATCGCTACGTACCTAAGTGTAAAATATTCGGTTACATAGTTATAGTGCTATGATCATCGATGCCGAAGTAGAGAAGAGAATTTTATTTATTTATTTATTGAAATTAACGGACATAGTCCGTTAATTTCAATAAATAAATTTTTGTTGTTCATGTTATGTAATATATATTGTAATATATATTACATAACATGAACAACATAAAATACAAAAGAATAAAAGTTATAGTAATTTATAAGAAAAGCAAGGACAAATGAAAAGTACTAACAAGATGGAGACAGGATCTAGACTATCTAATCAGAGATTGTTTGAATCTGGACAGACTTACACCAAAGAAGTCCAGATCCTGTCTTGAATTTATAAGACGACATAACCGTGACATGGGAGCATGGAATCCAAAATTGGTTCTATGATGGCTAAGGAACAACAGTTCATTATTTCTGAGTCTACGGGAAGAGATATTGAATTTTATTTGGCCCAGTAACGAAGGCACATCAGTGTGGCCGTTTATTATTTTGAATATGGTGATTAATTCAGTGTTTTCTCTACGTTTTTGGAGGTTATAAATTTTTAACATTGACTCAGTTTCACTGTACGAGTAGTCTCCTCTATCCAAGACCATCATCCATGCGACTTTTCTTAAGAAACGATGTTGCACGGATTCGATGTGACTTATTTGGTTTATATAGAAGGGAGACCAAATCACAGAGGCATATTCTAAGATAGGACGGACGAGTGAACAGTAAAGAGTTTTGATCGTGTAAGTATTTGTGAAATCAGAAGACATTCTGTTGACAAAGCCTAAGAGTTTTAAGAATTTATTTACCACATAATCTATTTGTTCATTAAATGAAAGTTTGTAGTCCAGAATAACTCCGAGGTCCTTGATGGACTTAACTACATCCAATTTTATATTTTCTATTTTGTAGTCAAAGGAAATAGGCATTTTTGATCTATAGAATGACATTATTTTACATTTGTTTATGTTAAGTTCTAAACCGTTTACTTTACACCAATTGTCAAAGGAGTCAATATCAATATAGAATGTCGAAGAGGTAGAATCTATGCGCTTCGTATCCGCTCCAGCTTGTTGGGTAGGTAGTAGGTACGTTCGTAATCTTATTTGACCGACAGGGAACACACCGTAAACTAATAAATAAGATTCTAATACGATTTAAGTGCCATTATTTTTCTTCCTCTAAAACCAAAATTACACAAGAATTTAATAAGTGAAGAGTATTTCAAATTTCGGTAGTAAAATAATAAATTTCTGAAGAAATATTGAAACTTTTAGTGATACTCCGCTCCTGTACCGATTTTTACGTTGTATTTAATTGATTTGAAAGCTGTACATGCTACAACTAAGAGGAGGTACTATCGCCGTACTAGGGTTTTCATAAAATCCGGCCCCGTTAAATTGATTATTGAAAACAGCGTTCCAGACAGTTCAATAAAAGATTAGTATGCAGAGATACTGAATAGAAATTCCAGCATTCCTTTGGGAATGTTCAAAATTCAAATTCAATAATCACTGCGTTTTTACTCCCTTTACTTGTGACGTCTGCTTGCTTGGTTGACGAAAAAACTTTGGATCGATCTTTAACCCTTTTCCGTGATCGAATCGAGCTGAAATTGGGCAGACAGACTCGTGGCGATGATCAAGAAGATCTATCAAATTTTCGTTAAAAAAATTAATAATTATAGTATAATTTTGGATTTTTAGAAATTTGTAATGGTTTTTCAAATTGGATCATTCCAAAAGTTTGATTACTACCAACGGCGCGGCGTTCCGATAACGTCACGGAATATTTAAAATTTGAATTACTCCGTCGGTAGGTATAATAGATACTTCACTACGAATTTCGAAAATTTATGACAATTGGTTCACAGATGACAGCACACTTCGGTTTTTTGGGAAGAAATCAAATAATAAAGAGATATTTTTAGAGATTTTTGATATAGATATTTGTCTAGACATATTTCATATACAATCAATTATTTAATTACATGATGGTAAACTTAATTTACAAAGAAAGGGAGTAAAATAAAAACTTTGTTTTTATGGGTTAGTTTTTTTAGACAATTTTTTCGTTTCCAAATGGAATTCAAGATCTTCAAACTCCAAAATGGATATCCAAAAATAACTTGAATTATTTTTTCAAGAGCGGTGGGGCGCTATGGTGTGAATTAGTAAGTTTATGAGAAAGTTTAAGTAATTAGTAGGTAATAAGTTTTTACGAGAAATGTCAAGACATCTGTTAAATGACACTATTTTAATAAATAAACAAGAGAAGAAATTAGAAGGTCATTAAATTGTGTGAAAAACATAAACTCTGATAATATCTCTACATGAGTTTAACAATAATTTTATATTGTTTCGAGACTAACAGAATCTCTCATCGACGGGCGAAGTATTAAAGTTTAATACTGTCACGGAATGGCAAGCAAAAGGAATAACCCTATGTCCGAATCCCTTGTAACATGACACGACACTACCGCAGGATCTATAATGGTCTACAATTATCGACAACCTTCGGGAAACTACTACAGAGTCTACAAACGACTAGAAAAGCCTAGAAGCCACGGGAATCTTCTCCTAAGCACTAGAAAGGAAAATAATCTTTTCGAAAGTTCTAATTTACCAGCGTTTGGGTATAAGTAGCGTGGATCTAGGCAGCCGGACAGTCTTGTTTTGACATATTGTTCAGTGCTAAGTGAGTCGCGAATAACGGCCAGGTGTGCCCAGTCGTGAATTGCGAAGCGAGAAACATTGAGCGAAATAATTGGGCGAGTACTCACCTAAGTGGCGAAACAAATAAATGTGATAAATACTACGGGCGAGAATTGAATGTTCTACACGTGATAAATGGAGTTTTACCCAGCGATATTAAAGTGTGATATACTACGAAATACGGTGATTTAAAAAATAGCGTTAAGTTTAATTTGTGTAAATCGACGTTGTCCATCAAATAATTAATTAATCATTAATTAATAAATCGCTAATTAATTTTTAGTGTTTTTATTTGCCTGCGCGCCACCACGTGACAATAGATTGAACATAGTTAATTTTTTCACCCAATTTAATGATCGTCATGAATAATCCCTACAATGTTAACGCCAAATCCATAAATTTTACGAAATTATTAGACGTATGTGAAACAAAATTATTTCGCGAACTTTTAAAATAATATTAGTTCGATAAAAGATACATGAAACATTATATCCAAAGATACCAAAAAAAAAGTCAAAATGTTGACACTTTCTTAAAATCAAAATCATTGCTTATTTTTTTAAACTAGCTATTACAAAACCACGCACTGTATACTGCATTTTTGAAGCAATCACAATACAGATACCCTTTCAAAAATTCTTAAAAACTTACCCATCAAATCAATAGACGAAAATATTGCATAATTCGCGGATTATAACAAAAAATACATATTAGGTTAGGTTAGGTTACGTTAGGCTAAACAAAAGTGTAGTAGGTATATGTTTTTTTGATAGCTTTGTTTCTTAGGGCAGCTACAAGTTTGGGGCATAATAGAACAGAATTCGTAAAAGATATGCCTTTTGTCGTGTACCTTTTTCATGAGACCAGATTTGTAGCTGAAAATATTTTGCAACGTGCTTTAGATTTTAAGAAACACATTTTTCTTATTTCTATATACTTCCGCTGGATAGATGAGTGACTTAATAGACCAAATAAATTACAAATAGTATTTAGAAATTATAGGTATGATGTGCACGCTCCTATTCAATAGCTAAGATCATCCAATAATTATTTATCGCGCGATTTACATCAGAGATGAAGTCGATCATTTTATTCTCCAATATCTTGAGGTACAGCTCTCCAACGTGGCTCCAACGCACGAATATGGTACATTTAAAAATTATGCAGCGGAATTCGCATGATACTAAAGTATTTATAACCGAGTACGACCGGGGATTATTAAAATGTTTCATTGCGCATATGGCTTGCCCGGTCGCCATTTTCTCCTCGAATACCTTCTCCGAGAAAAATAAGGCTCTTGAAGCTTACATAGCTACATTTTATGGACAGGAAACAGGCAGTTTGCCCAAGTGCTGCTATCTCTCGCCAGGCCCTCGAGCGGAATCTTTAGTGCCCAGGAAGTCTACCTCAATAAATTTCGTCAATAGTTTCAAACTCATTTATCTTCAATGAAACGACTGCCGTAAATACTCATTCTCTGTCTTCATTGCAAAAACTATGATCTATAAAATAGGACAAATATGTTAGTCCTGCCGATTGACCGGCGATATTAGACTACGTAATTGTATCAAACCTGAAATATTTTCAAGTTTAATACAACTATTCACATGGTCGCCAAGTCACAAGTCGGCAAACATTCGAGCCCAGATGTTTTGTCTTGAAATTCTGCAAATTGCATCTCTAAAATCATCAATTTGCAGCATTGGAAACCATATAAATCCAATGTTCTGTAGACTGCTACATCCGGATATTTAATTATTTTAATTGTCTGTTCCAGGCTTTAAAATTGATTAAATCTTTCGCCAAACTGGTCAAGTAACGAGTTTCCAATTTGCTGGTACATTATATGTAGATACGGACTCCATTTCATTTACAGTTATGCTGGCCTTCTCTGAATACTTTGTTACTCGAGGAAAACACTCTTGGTGTTAGTCTCTACATTTCGCCTAAAAATTTTAAGGTTCCTTTCAAAGACTACTTTCAACGAAAAAAAAAAGTTTACTTCAAAGACTTTGGCGACCGGCAAAATCGGCCGGAGTACGAACAAAGTAAGAGCAGCGCGTTTACTGGTGGTTTTGGGCGATGACCGTCCGAAAACAATGCTAGTCACCCAAAACGTCTTGGCGCGTCACCTCTGACACGAGGTTGGCCAATGATGGTCTAGTGACTAGTCTAGTTACTGACAGTCACTGTCTAGTCACTAGAAAAATTTTGCTGAATGTGTGACTACTAGCGACTAGACTCGAGCCTCTAGTCGTCAGAAATTCACCTGAGGAGGCTGCCAAGTCAGTCTTATTTTTACAGCACAAGCACATGTCGTAGTATACATATTATATCACAGGAAAATAGTAAGAATTTTGATAATTATTATTATTGCAATGCCTTATATAATTATTGTCGTTTTGATATTTAAAATTGTAATAAAATATTTAAATAAACTGATGTACCCACATAAAAAACTAACCCATAATAACCAAGTTTTTATTATACTCCCTTTCTCATTTACTAGTTGAAACAGGTTTGGCGCTTACCCCACACGTTGGGCTTAAGTCGGGCGACGCTACGGAAGGGAGTAATAAAAAATTTCGAAAAATTCAAAATTATGCTGTAATTATTATTTTTTAAACGAAAATTTGTTAGATCATTTTTTTCGTCGCCACGAGTCTGCCTGCAAAGTTTCAGCTCGATTGCATCACGGGAAAAGGGTTAAATATCGATCCAAAATATTTTCGCCAGACAAGCAAGCAGACGCTACAAAAGAAAGGTAGTAAAAAAGGCATTCTCATTTATAGTGCTTCATTGTAAGAGAATTCGCCGAGAATCGTACATTTGTGATGCCCTTTTTTAGTAAGTAATTACAAACACGTTTTGCAAATGAATTGTCCAGTCTCAACAAATGACCATGACTCTTTTCATGAAATCCTTACAAATTCGAAATAATACGGTCTATATAGTCCTGTCCTGAACTATTAAATAGACTAAAATTCCATGTTCCCTGTAGATCTCGTAGATACAACCCAGTCTTTCACATTGATGTTACCTCATCCAACTATCGTCGTAATTCATATTTCTTGAGGGTATGCGATGCATTCAATAAACTTATAAGATTATTGGATATTGATCTGTTCGAGTGCAGCCACACAAGATTAAGAAAAATTTTAAGTGCTGAATTTTTTTCTACATAATAATTAAGTTTCTTTTTCTCTTGTTCATTCTTTTTGTATTATTTTTAACATGCCTATGTTTTTCTGCTAATAATTAAGTCTCTTTTTCTTTTGTTTAAATTTTTTATTCTTTCTTGTTATATAATTCTTAACATGCCTAAGTTTTAGGAAAAATTTTGAGTGCAGAATTTTTTTCCAACTTAATAATTAAGTCTCTTTTTCTCTTGTTCATTCTTTTTGTATTCTTTTCAACATGCCTATGTTTTTCTGCTAATAATTAAGTTTCTTTTTCTTTTGTTTAAATTTTTTATTCTTTCTTATTATATAATTCTTAACTTGCCTAAGTGTAATTCATAACATATCTATCATTACTAACATATTTCTAAATGTGGAGACCTGTAATTGGCCATCTATATTATATCAATGTTTTCTATGCTTCTTTGTTGTGCTGTTGGTCTTCCATGAATAATAATAAATAAATAAATAAATAAATAGATTGCATAGGTTACTTTCTGTACGTTCTGGCGTACGTTCTGCGTACCTACGCAATAAAGAGGTTACGTCACCCTGGGAGAATACAATTTGGGTGTTAAAGAGTTAAGGTTATTATTAAAGTCATTGGACATATTTATGTGTTCAACCGACACCTCCGCCGTAATAGGACGCTCTACTGATGACGCTGGATAAGACTTCAAAGAAACGTCGAGATTTGCTTCTTAGGGAAATATACGGTTCGAATAAAATATCCGTTTTATTTAACACATAAAAATTTATGTTTTAGGTGATTTTTTTACATGAAGGTGATAAATTATATTTTTACTGGCCTTTATTAAGGTAAATATTGTCACGGGATCGTGGCTGTGGGAGGCAAATGAAACACTTAAAATAAATTAACATTTTATTAAGTAAAAAATTAAATCACTGGATATGAATTTAATCAGAGCACCGTTCTTTAATTCACACTAATTGTCACTAGAATATTTCACACAGGTACTTCTTTATCTCCCTGCACTTTTTTCTATCGTAAGGTCGTTCTGCTCAGGTTCGCGCTAGTTGGCACGTAAGTGTACCCACTCTGGGCTTATATCTGGTCAAACACGCACGCTCTCGCCTTTCTATGGTCGAGGGTCGCTTACAAAAAAAAACATCTGCACGCCGCCGTCATTGCTTCTGGAAGCAAGTCTTCTTTGGTCTTGATCAAGTGTGCACCGGGGAAAGTTGCAAGTCAGTCACGGAGGAGGAATTCTACGGAAATAGACATAAGGCAGCCATTTTATGTTCTTTTGCAAAAAGAATCCAATAAAATAATTGCTTTTAGTAACAGTGCGGTTCGCCGTAGTACATACAAAAAAAATCTAGGTATCTGTAACTCTTCTAAATACCTACGATCTGTATCTGTTAATTCCTTGTGATGTATTGAACAAAAATCTGTCGGTCGTAGAGTGCCAAATTATAATAAAATAATACTTTAATAATATGTATATATTATTAAAGTATTGTAATATATACATATCTATATTGTATATATATGACCCGATTTCTACCTAAATTTACTCTTAGATGTGACTCGAGATTGCTGCGCGCTACGCTTTAGGTACTCGAGCTGAGATATGGACAGCCCCAGTAACAGGAGTTCAACATTTCATTATTTTTTATTTGGCATTTAATTTCTAATTGTACGCTTCGGCGCTCGCTTCACACCGTAGAAAAATAGACACATGAGTATTATCGCTCCAGGCTTCGAGCTAGAGATGGGAATCTAGAGACTAGAAGGAATGTGTATTTGATTACACATTTTTATCGATTGTTGCGCGGTATGATCGATAATCCTGAAATTTTGCAGAGCATTGGTTTGTATGTTCCTGATAATTACATAAGACATCGTCAGCATAGATTGTTTCACATTCCAATATACAGGACCAACCTGCCGATGGTTATGCCTGTTGGAAGAGCCACAGCTATGCTGAACGAAATCGCTTTGAGTATTGATATATTCCATATGTCTGAGGGGGTTTTCCGAAGCGGGATTCTCCTACACCTTTGACCAGATTTTATGTTATTTTTAATTTATTAAATATTTTTATTTTGATACATACTTCCTAATATGTATGCCTTAAACATTTTGTTTGTAATGTACATATTATCAAATAAATTTAATTGAATTGAATTTTAGTTCAGTTAACTGAACTGCCGTTCACCGAGTCTTCCGGTCAAGTGAAGTGTTCACTTTCAATTGTTCAGTAGTTCATTTGGATTTTCGATTTTCAATAGCGAACGACGTTTTTAATCTACATCAACTAAGTTTTATGTGAACTGTTCACTTTCCCGCCAGAAATTTTCGGAAGAAAGATTTCAACATTCGGTGTCCAAGAATTTTCAAATCCACGGGTTTTCAGTTTCCAAAAATTTCCTCATTCAGCCACCACAAAATTTAACATCACCTTGTTTCTGCTGGCCAATTGTTGAACCTACGGAAGAAATTAAGACTATTTTGCACTGTTAAGGGTGACGTTGGAAAATATATACGTTACCGTAAATCTCTACAAAGCAAACTCACCAATACACCGACGCGACGTCCCCAATAACGTTCTCCGCCAATCAAACGATCCGTTTCTGTAAAAATCTAAGCTGTAAACTTTGTGAATTTTAATTTTAATCTAACTTGAAACAACCGGGCCTAAGTAGTAAAATCGAGAAGTACCTACAATAATTAAGGTGGTTAGAAACGAAAGTAAATATAATATCGGTACTTTATTGCAAGATTTAGTTAATCCCGTTCTTACTATACTGGCAGATACATTGGCGAATCAACTATATAATATTTTGATGTTAAAAAAATACATACATTCTCAAAAATTATTCACGTATTCAAGAAGTGACACGTATTCCGTGTTTGTATCTCTATTTTAAAAAAAAGGAGTAAACTTCAAAAAAAAATGGTGGTTAATTCTGCCTGTGAGGAAACAAAGGGGCCAGGATCTATATTATAACTGCTCCAAAACAACATTGAAGCATTGCCAGTTTCAAAAAATAACTAGATCGTATGAAAAGCAGCAGGCAATGGGCGATAGCCAATTGCAGACACCAATGGACGCGCAGCGGCCGCTACAGCCGCGCGCGGGGCTTAGCGGCTAAATGCTGGTCTTGTACAGGTGTCTCATAGCGAGTAGCAAAAACTTTACAGGTGGATTCCGGCCTTGATAATGAGTCGAAGATGTTCAAGCAACAATTATCTAATTTCAATAGTTATGGAGATATGCAACACAGCAGTATGATAGCATTTTTTTCAATATTTCTACTTCATGTTTTGCAAAAGTTGAACTGTAATTACAGTAAGTTATATCGATTATGAAAAATTCATTTCCTTTATAGAAGTCGAATTCTAATTATAATAATTTCGTTTCCGTCCGTCCGTCTGTCCCCGTAACTTCGTGAAACGTCCATATACATTTCTTTCTTTTTAATTTTCTTTTTCGTAATTTTTTTTTAAATTTAATTTTTACTTAAATTTTTTTACGTAATTTTTTTTCTATTTTACATAAATAAATAAATACTCATTTCTTGGGAACCGACATGTAAAAGTACCGTCATTTTTGACAGGTTTACAGCTAGTAAAATGATAAAAAGTATGCAAAAATTTAAAATAGAAGGTTTTGATAATTTTATTTGAGTTGATTAAACATGCTCCCAGGGTGGTTAAAGTTATTTAATAAAAAACATTTTGAAAATTTGTTTGCCGTCATTTGTCTTTGGATCTAATGTCGTATGGGCCTTTTGTCACGTTTTGTCGTTAGACCAAATTTCCGTGGATCTTTTGTCGTGACACGGTGCCCGAAGTAACCGATGCTCGTGGACGGTTGGACTAGTAATGGATTTCGGCGATTTACGATAACACATTTAAATGATTAAAGCTACAGATACACATGCTTATTTAGTGGCACGTGAGCATGCGCAGTATCGACCTTCTTTAGGCCTTGCTTATTAGTGGCATGTGTGTACGCACATTGCTAGTAATGAGCATGCCACTGTCATTCACCATAGAGAAGGGGTATCTTTGGAGCATGTGTGAACAGGCTTGCTTATTATGAGCATGCTTATGTCATTCGCGGGCTTCGCGGCTATTATTATCAATGCGATCTTCTCAGTCCGCGACAGATGAAACAAATATAGCGCGTTGGGGAGTTGATAAAACATTACTTTTCGTGACTTATTATAGGAATCACGAATAGCTGTGGAATACTCGGTCACCGTTGTGTAAAAATAATATAACGAGAAATAACATTTATGAAACTTTATTAAAAGGCGTGAATGATTCAAAACTTACAATAAAAATTATAAAAACTAAAATCAAAAATGTGCGGATGGAAACCCGGGAACTGTTTTGATTTATTGGTTCACTTGAATTTTCTATTTCGGTTTGCAAAGTTTCCATTTTGAACAAGGGCGTCTCATTTCTATGACAAGAGCATGCCACTAATAAGCATGTGTGTTTGATTGTTAGCTTTGAGCATGCTTATTTATGAGCATGCCACCAATAAGCATGCTAATAATGAGCAAGTGTGTAAAGTTGTTACGGCATGCTTATTAGTGGCATGCTCATTAGCATGCCACTAAATAAGCATGGCTATCTGTACCTTAACTAATCCGAAGAGCGAGCCTGGCTTGCACGCGCGAGTGTGATGGGCGCCACAGCCGCCGGTACCGCAACCCGACCCAGCGGCAAACTTCATTTTTATTGGCATTAGTTCCGCCTTCTGCCTCAGTTTTTTGTAAACGCGCCATTCAACGGTCTACAGGACGCGATTTTTAAAATTTCTTACAAAAAATTATGAATCAAATAATATTACGTAAAGGCGAATAATTGGACGGTCGCTTGGAAAAACAGGGCCAGCCGTAAGTAACAAGATTGTTATTTTGGTGAATGTGTTACCCCAACACTCAAAAATAGACATTTTTTATTTTATTTATTTATTTATTAACGCCCTACATGGCTTTTACAAACAAATAGATAAAGTGTACATTAATAGAATACATAGTCTAAAGAAAAAAATAATAACATGTAAAAATAATAATGATATAAAATGGAAAAAACTACTTAAAATACTGATACAAATATATACCCAAAGATAAATATAATACAAAGTAAAAAGCAATATAAATATAATACAAAGTAAATAGCAAGCAGAAGCATAAGGAAAACATAATAGAAATTTAAAAACAAAAAAAGTAACTCTCAAGAATCTTCAATTTTGTGTTTACTGGGGTATTATGCCGTGTTGTTACGACCTTTCGGGCCGACGTTTCGGATCCCATTGCAGGGTCCATCATCAGGGCTGATGTGTTGTCTTGAATGTTGGTGTTGTGGTTAAGTATCGGCTTGCAATACCGTGCCGAAGTCATGATGTGTTTGTATTGTGTTGTATGTATGATTCATCTGTTGTCTGATCACTATCTCTGCGGAGTCTGCGACGAGAATGACTTTGAGGCGCCGGATACCAAGATGTTTTTAATTTGAGACCATCATCTCTATTAATGTTTATCGGATGCTTGTAGATTTCTAGTGCTTCCTTGATAAGACGCGCATGGTGACTCTTAGGCTTTCCAAGGATTTTCGGTTCGAATTCAAAATGA